>JAMXDD010000089.1:0-70728 GCA_024733475.1 Syzygium grande | reverse complement strand
GTAATAGCAATCGAGCAAACCTAGGTAACGCATGGCCAACAAATCTCCCTAAGCAGCTACCCAACTATATACCGCCTAAGCCCTCCAGGTAATGAATCACAGCACAATTCACTAAGCTGGTAGTCAATCACAACACCACTCAATCACAAAGAACAAGGATTGTGCACTAACCTCAGTCCCCGACGCACCTACATTTTACATATTAGTGCATAATATCACTCAGTAATAACAATCGAGCAGTCTGGGTAACGCATGGCCAACAAATCTCCCTAATTGGCTACCCCAAAGTCATCGTTCCTTATTACTTCAAGCTTCGACCATCTTGGTTCGAGCTGACCTCGCTTTGATACCAAATCAATGGGAATGTCACGCCCCGCACCCTATGAGCGCGCGATCATCCCTCGATGATCGAACATTGAATGCGACGTCCCAAATACGTCGCCGACCCAACCCAAACATCAGAGGTTAAGTACGCGCGAAAACAAATAGAAACAACATGGACAATTAATAATGACAAGGGGTAACAATAGCACAAAATAATGACTGTACTTCCTACACTTAGCAGATACATACAACGTCCACCAAAGACAATCTCTAAGCTAGGCCACAACAATAGAACCACACTCCTCAAAAGGGACAAAGGTTCGAAAACTTAGCTCCTCTACAAATGAGGACTCCAAATACCGAGCACTTAACCCGTCCTCGATCTCCGAGACACTCCTGCAGCGTCTCCAATTACTCATGGTCATGATCCAGGCCGGTTATATAATAACCATGAGAACGAGTCTCAATAAGCAACCCCTATACTCCACGTAGGCCAATGCGTGCCGGACAAGTCGTACATGCAATCTACCCCATAACATATAAAATTTGCATCGTAGTACTTACCTCGTCATCTAGCCAATGTAACACTACACGCTAGTCATCATGTAATAATGCAATGATGATAATTAATTAATACATCACAATCGTTCAAATACCAACCACACTTACACTCAATCAATCCAACTAATTGAGCCAGCCAATTCAATCACACGCTCAACCAGCCAATTCAATCACATACTCAACCAGCCAATTGGTCATACTCAATCAGTTATTTACCACACGCTCAACCCCCCAATTCGGTCACACTCAACCAGCCATTTCAATCACACTCAAATCACATGCGTGTCCAAGCATCTTTCTCACGACCCACGCCATTGCGCTTCGGGTCCATTCTCACAAGCACACAAGCTACACAATTCGATCAATTCCATTGGCCCCCGTCAACACGTCCCAAGCCATACCGTTTAATCAATTCCAATGGTAAATCACAACACGTCCCAAGCCACACTATTTAATCAATTCCAATGACCGACGTAAACACGTTCTGGTCCAACACTCCTTTAACGAGACACCATCAACACGTCTCAAGCCCGCATCCAATTGGCACATTGGCCATTCATGCCTTCACACAGACCGTCATCAACACGTCCCAAGTCCGTAGCCCTCCGATCAATCCAGGCTTGATTTCTCACAGACAAGCACACGCCACTTAATTCAATCAATTTCACGCCAAATTGCATCAAACAACTCATATCCAACACTCAGTTCAATTCACACTTCGCTACCTCAATCCACAAACCCGACGTTTAAGTCGGTCACGCACAATTATCCAATCAAGCATATTACTTAATCAAATTTAAGTAGCACAATTATAAAATAATATAATTAAATTAAACACGCCTTAGCCGTTCTAAACCCAAGACGAGTCAATGAAATACCCACGTGCAAATCCAATTCACATCACAGCCCATCACATTTGTCCACAAATCCATCATTCACGCCTACTACATATGAACATCAAGCCCACCCACGAATGCCACAATAATATTATCAATTAGCCCACCATAATCAATAATTAATTAAGCCCCACAACTCTCACAATTTAATCTATTAATTATGCACGTACAAAAATTGCCCACAATCCACGTTAAGCCCCTAAACCGGTACTAATTATCCCCTAGACAAGTCTAATAATACTCAATGTACTAGGTAGGGTTTAAGAAGTCACTTACTAAGCTTTAGCCCGGGAAAAGTTGGCTCGGAACCAAAATGGCCTGGGTGAATAAAGGCGGACTAAAAGCAGCGGCACACACGGCACGCTGGCTCCGGCCAATGCAGCGCAATGGTCGCTCGGCTGCAGTCGGCCCGCAGCTGCGTGAGCAGCCAGCAGCCAACGGATGGGCAACGCCCCCAGCCGACGGATGGGCAACAAGCAATGTGCCCGCAATGGGCAGCTGGGCAGACGTGGCAGGACGCTGGCATCGGGCATGGGGGCCGCACGGACGCCGGTGCGCGAGCTACCGGGCCACCACGGTCGGTCAGCTGGCCGGCCGGCTGCAACCGCGGCGGAGGCACGCTGGCCAGCGGCAATATGACAGCGGCAGTGATGGTAATGATGCGGTGGAAAAGGAAAGGCAAGCTAGAACAAAAGAAGGCGAGGAAAGGATATGGGGTTGAGGAGAGAGAGAGAGAGAAGCGCGATGGCGTTAGCTGACACGGCGGCGGCGCAGCGGGGCAGGCAGACGAAGCTAACCGGTGGCAGCAATTGGTAAGCGCGTCAGGCAACCGAACAGGGAAGAGGTCCGGGAGGAGAGAGACAGGGGTTGGTCTCATGGGCAAGGCCGGGACCGAAGCTTGTTACTGACAAAGCATAAGGCCTTCTAGCTAGGGGCAGAAATGATGTTGAGTAGAGACGTGGTAGAGCAAATGAGGTGGACAGTAAGTCGGGGAAAAAAGGGAGAGCCACTAGTGGCAAGGGTATGGGGGGTCAGGGCGGGTCGGTCGGGCAGCTCGGCACGGCGGTCGAGCCGGCGATGGCAGAGGGCGATGGCGTGCAAGCTCAAGCGATCGTGACGGGCGTGAGGGAGAAGGAGCAAAGAATGACGCAGAGGTTGGAACAGACGCGGCCAAGAAGAAGAAGAAGAGAAAAGAAGAAGAAAGAAAAAGGAAGAAAAGAAGAAAGGGACAGAGAGAGTGTCAAGAGGGGGGGTTGGTCTGCATGGCAGAGGGGAAAGGGACATTGCATGAGGGGAGGTGTGCGGCGGAGGGGAAGAAAAAGAGAAAGGAGAGAGAGAGAGAGAGAGAGAGAGAGAGAGAGAGAGAGAGAGAGAGATGCGCGCGGGGAAGGGGACGGGCCCGGCAGAGGAGAGAGGAGAGAGAAAAGAGAAAAGAAAAAAGACTAATTTTTATTTTCGAGCGCGATCCAACGGACACGATTCAAACTAAAAATCGATCTAACGGTCTTGATTCAAATTCAGAAAATGGTCTAATAGTTCACGAAAAATTCCAAATAATACTATAGGGCAAAAGGCCAAAATAAAATAACTCAAGACATACTATGAGGGAGGTTTACTAATCTAAATTCGCACCCAGTCCAAAATTTCACTTTCTCACTATTCCTGGTAATCTCAACGCTGGCCACAATAATAGCAACACCATCCAATTATATTTCGTCCCAAAACTCCCGAAAATCGACTATTAAGTTTAGGGTCTAAATAACGGCCAAATTCGATCAGTGCGATTCTAGCGAAATCTTAAAATTTAAAATAATAACCGGGAGTGATCAGTTCCCGGGCAAGATTTTACTACAAGCACACTGACGAATTACACGTTTATTAAATCCCAAAATTGAGTCAAAATCCGGGATGTCACACCCTAGGTCCTAGATTTAGGCATTCGCAATCCAGGCTTGGGTGCTGGGGTCTCAGGTCTAATCTCTGGGGACCTTAGCATAGGTGCAGGTGACCTAGGCATGGAAGTTGAGTACTTGGGCCAGGCCACCCAAAACTTGGGCATATCCACTGGGGTCTTGGGCTCGACCGTGGGGTTCATGGCTCCGCCTTGAGAGTTCCAAGCCCAAGCGCCAGGTTCCCTAGTTTGCCTCTAGTGAGAGGATGCTGATTGGACTTGGGTTCAAACTCCGATGTCTCAGGTTTGAAAGTCAGGGTCTAGTCATTTTTTTGAATGATTGAGATGATAGTGATCCATATGATATATAGATCATGCAATAACTTCTTGTGACAGAGGGATTGTTAGTGCTTGAGAGAGAATCATACATGAAAACGTTAAATATTTTAGAAAAGGTATTGTGCTGATAGCTCAATACTTTATCCTTGATTTAACAGCTAAATTATGACATTTCTTTGGAATGGAGAGGTCGAGAGTTCAAAATTTAATGAAATCTAGAGGAAAAAATGAGTCCATTAGGAATAATAGGGCATTCTTAATCGGATTTTTATATTGTACACAATTTGTGTAATCTATCTGCTATACATGCCACCTTCATCACCATCCATAAGGTACTTATATTTTGAAAATGCTAAATCAATAGTGATGGATGTGGATTATGTAAAAAAATCATACATGATGTTTATTTAATATTAATTCAATCGTAAAAAGAGTACTTTACAGTTAAAAAATTTCATGAATACTTGAATATAGTCCAAGATGGAAAAGAGATATACCCGTGACCTCCAGTTAATCTAATTAAAGATCAACTATATTAGATTCACTTCGTCTTTAACCTATATCTCTTTCTTCTATGTTTCGAACTAATGATTCATTTAACATTTCTTTAAATGCACCAAAGCATGCCTAATCAGTAGCTAAATAATCAATTTTTGGTGGATTACTTCACTATTAATGGCTCAAACTACATATCTCTAATGTCTCTTTGATGGTGCCAATGGCGCATCCAAGAATGAATACACTTGCTCGGCAACCTATTTTATATGTACATACATATATCTTTTCATCAAATTTGATGGCCTGCCGATTTCTTTTGTGGACTACCTTCCAAAGAGCGTTAAAGTAGTATTGATAGAATGATTTCTTAATTTTTCGATTGCTTGGAAGGGACAAAAGAAACATCTTATTTTTCTCTTCAACAATTTCTGATTTGTAGTGGATCTTTTAGTGGGAAAATACCAAAAAAATTATGTACCTATGGCATTGGTACCAATTCCGTCCTAAACTCTTTAATTGGACTTATTTAATCCTAAACTTTTTGTATTTATGTCAATTGAGTTCATCCAGCTAATTTTGACTGGAAATCACTAACATAGACATAAGTCATCCTACGTGGTAGGGGTGAGCATGGTCTAAGTGGGCGATTCCCACCCTAGGATTGGGAAACTCCCGCTAATGACCAGTTCAGAAAAATTGGAATCGGGAACCTCCTGTTGGTTCCATGAATTCACCCAAGAATCAGTCCCTAATTTCTACAAATTTTCATTCATCAATCAATACGATGGTAAACCTGGTTTCTATGTGGGTATTTCTTTTTAAGGGAAAAGTGTGTGTGTGTGTGTGTGTGTATTGCAACTAAGATTGGTGTAAGTTGGTTTGTTTGATCTTTAATTGATCAAGGAAAAACAACCTTACCTATTGATGGCTATACCTTGGAAATCTTAATGCCATAATGCTTTTCAATTAGTATATGCAGATTAAATCAATTGACATTTGATGCTCTTCTAGTTTTATCAGTCTATGAATCTTGAAGGTTATACCAAAGAAGGCCTCTCTATTTCAATTGATACAAGTTCTTGCTGAATCTTCTAGTAAGTTAAAGTTGAGAGTAGAATTATAGATAGATATATATATTAATCCGGTCAGGATGGGTAGGTGGTGGTTTCATCCTAGGAATCAAGAATCGGATCGGTACTCATTGATTCCAATAAATTGAAACCAGGAACTGAAACGGTCCATATGGGAACTGCTAATTCCAAGCTATCTGGGTGGTTCCTTATTTCTTTGCACACCCCTACTACATGGAATGATTAGCACTAAAAGGGACAAAATTTATAATTTTTTAACATTTTTTTCTTAATTTTTTATCATTTTTCCTTTCTTTTTATTTTCCTTTTTTTTTGGTGACTTTGTCGGCTGCGGGCTAGGGTGACCCTCATGGCTTGCGAGAGGGGCATGGCCTTTGCCAGTGGCCGGCAAAAAAAGACAAAAGCAAGGAAAAATTAATTGAAATTTTCAGAAAAAAATGTTAAAAAAATTGTAAAATTTGTCCATGTTAGCGTTGGTTGTGTCACGTAAGATAGTTGGCATCCATATTGACGATTTCTAGTCAAAATTGGTTGGATGAACTCAATTGATATAAGTGCAAAAGATATGGACTAAATTAATAAAATTGAAATATTTATGATTAAATTTGTACTAATACAATAAATAGATGACTTATTTTGGTGCTTTTCCTATCTTTCAGTAGGATACGAGTCCAGATGAAGCTAACAGAAAGAATTCTAGAACCTATGAAACTGAAAGGGGAGAGATGCCATGCATTGGACGCTTGGAAATTGAAAAGGGTTTCGATGTTGACTGCCGACTGGCTTCTAGATGGGTACCTTACCTGCGTGACACACGGAATAATTCTTACCCCTTCTGGTACGTCTTCCTCTCTTTAGCACTACAATAATTAAAGAGTTATTGGAATCGATTAATAAATAATCCGTGCACTGTCTTTTAAAGAGATATTCAAAGCAACCAAAGTGGAGGTATAGGCCTATATTTGTCCTCCATCCCTGGTTGTAGGAAGCTTCATTCTCTGATTGATAGGTTAAATTATTTGTGTATATTAATTATATGCACACTTGACCAAACATATATATTAGTGAAGTTTACGTTTGTTTTTTTTTTATCAGAAAGTGATGTTTACGTTAGAAACATCTTTTCCTAGGTGTGAACAAACCCTAATTGACGCCTTAATCATTCACATACTAGTATCTCTCTCTCTCTCAACTATCTCTCTTCCTTGCGCACGTTACTTCTGCTTGCTTTTATCGGTCTAGGTCAACAAAGGCATTGACATGCAGAAAAGTGCACGAAGAAAAGTAGAATATAATTAGAGACATTTTCAGACCAATCTAGCTCTGTTTAGCTTTAGAAGTATTTACCTAGTAAATGCTCAAGCTATATACGACATGGTCACAGAAACATCTTTTCCTAGGTGTGAACAAACCCTAATTGAAGCCGGAGAAAGATTAAGGAACCATTGACGTTCCCTTTTGTTTAGCTTTTGGACATCATGTGCGACACGCACTCCGCAATGACTATGCCCATCACCAACTTTCTTTGCAATCAAATTGCACCAATCAATTAATTTCACATTCACTTCTATACAAAGATGACTATACAAAAGGACCTCGAACTTTGGCTTGATTCGCAATGTTATCCATAAACTTTTAATTTATTCAATGTGATCCCTAAACTTTTGATAAATGTTCAATCTAGTCCCCAGATTATATGAAAATTTTCAATTTTATCTTTTGATTAATTCAAATTAACAAAATTTGATGATTTGGCTTCAAATCTAGTGAATTTAAACGGTGGACAAAAAAATATCGTTACACGTGTGTTATCAATGTAAGATATTCAACTCAAGATTGAATAATTCTTATCATCAAAATAAACGAATAATCATTTTTCCAAATTGAACAAGTGAAACAAATTAAAAGGGTCATTATATTCTCATTTGAGTCGAATATCTGTTATTTCCTTGTCCACTGGCCAAATGTATTAGATTGGAAGTCAAATCAGCAAATTCCGTTAACTCGAATTAATGAAAGGATAGTATTGAACATTTTTATATAATTCAGGGACTAAATTGAACATATACCAAGAGTTTAGATATTGATTGAATATGTTAAAATTTCAAGGACCACATTAAACAAATTAAAAGTTTAGGGACGAAATTGCAATTAGGCTAAAGATTAGGAACCGTTTGTAACATTTTTCCTTCTATAAATACACCTAATGCATCTACTCATTCTCTATAGCACAAACCTATCTCTTCTTTAAAAAAATGCCTTTCAAACTTGCAAAAAACTTCTCCATATGGTTGATACTTGTCTTGAGTGCATGTGCATGCACATCTGATGCGGCGTCCCATGCCTACAACATTCCATCCGCAACTAAAAAGTTCGAGGAGTGGATGACTCGACACGGGCGCGACTACAACGACGTTGCCGAGAAGGCGAAGCGCCTGCAGATTTTCCTAGAAAACCTGCGGTTCGTCGAGGAGTTCAATGGCGCGGCGAACCGGACTTACAAGGTTGGATTGAACAAGTTCTCGGATTTAACCAACGAGGAATTTAGGGCAGCATATACAGGATACAAGTCGCCATCATCAACACGCGGTAACTCCTCCCAAGTCCATTCTTTTGAGTACCAAGGTTTGAACGACATCCCGGAGAGCGTCGATTGGGTCAAACAAGGTGCTGTCAATCCCATAAAGAACCAAGGCCAATGTGGTAAGAATTTTACTGCTAACTATTGCAGCCTATCCAGAGATATGCGAGCTATTACATTGCCCATTGTCATAAAAGAATAAATCAGTGAGACAATAAACAAATTAATTGTTCCGACACATTAATATGGTCTCATATAGCCATGTGACCTTCGGCTTGAAATTATCTTGATTGAATTTTAATCACTGCACGATTCGCTATCCTCTGTGTACAGGATCTTGCTGGTCGTTCTCCGTGGTGGCGGCGGTGGAAGCAATCACGCAAATCAAGTCTGGCATGCTGCCGAACCTGTCCGAGCAGCAGCTCATAGACTGTGCCACCAATGGTGGCAACCGGGGCTGCCAAGGTGGCTGGATGGACAACGGCTTCCAGTACATCATTGACAACCAAGGCATCAGCTCCGCATCGAGCTACCCGTACGTCGGGGTCGACGGCACCTGTAATAAGCAGGCCGCATCTGTTGTCGAGGCCAAAATATCGGACTACAGGGATGTCCCCCCGAACGAGGACGACATGCTGAAGGCCGTGGCGATGCGGCGGTAATGATTGCAGCTGGACTCGAGTGGGTCAGCGTTCAGAACTATACAGGTGGGGTCTTTATTGGCCCGTGCGATTACTGTCCCCGGACCATGCGGTTAGGCATGGCCCGCACGGGCGGGTTGGGCCCGGAACCGGCCGAAACCAGCCCCGGTCAAACCCGGGACCAGCCCGTTGGCCGGGCTGGCGTTCCAGGCTGGAACCGGCCCGTGCCCCTCGGGCCCGGTTCCAGTTCCCAAAGTCTGAACCGGCCGGAACCGCGGTTCGGGCCCAGTTCAAAAAAAAAAAAAAAAAAAAAACCGGCGCGGGAGGCGGGGTGGCAGCTGCCGGCGGTAGTCGAGCCTCGCGGTCTGGGCCCAGCCCTTGACCAACCCTCGCTGGCCGTAACCAGCCTCGAGCGTCATGGCCCAGCGTATGATCGCCGTCCTCTCCTCAGCGCCAGATGGGGCTGGCCGGAAAGCCAGCGGCGCGCGGCCGTCCGGCGCCAGGGCGCCCGTCTCCCTCGGCGCTCGGCGCCCGTTGGCGTTGCCCGCAGCGGCGGCGGACCCCTCGGGCCCGCCCCCCCGCCCGGCGCGCCCGGCGGGATGAAAAAAAAAAAAAAAAAAGCTTTGCACTTTGCACTTTTCGAGGGCGGGGGGGCTGCCGTGCGAGCCTGCTGCTGCTGCTGCGGGCGGGCCCTTGCGGCCCGTTGCCAAACGGGCAAAAATTTGCCCGTTTGGCAGCGGGCCAACAGCAAAATTTTGCCCGTTTGCAACGAATAACAAAAATTTTCTTCTCTTTTTTTTTTTTTAAATTTTCTTCTCAATTTTTTTTTTATAAATACTCACACAATTCTCTCAAATTCTCTCAAATTCTCTCAAATTCTCTTCTCTCAAGTCTTAAATTTTCTCAATACTCGAAATTCTCTCCAATTGCCAATTCTCTTAAATTCTCTCAATTTTCTCAATCCACGCAATTCTTTCTTAATTCTCCCAATTAATCCGCTCAATTCTCTCAATCCACTCGAAAAATGGCAAGTGGAAGTCGAGTGCCGTCTGACAAAGGTAAGAATATCGCGACGGAATCCCATCATTCTTTTGATCCTCGTGAATATGCAGATTTTCAAGATGATGAAATCAACATTTTTCCCGATATGGAGCGCGTCCCGACTCAAGAAAGTTTTAATCCTCCTGGAGAAATATCTACAACAAAGGAAACGGAACGAGAATTTACATCTGACATTTGGAATCACTTCACGAAAACGGAAAGGTTTGATCTTGGTGAAAAAAGGTATGATATAATTTGTAAATATTGTGGGAAAATATATAAATATACAGGTGGACAAGGATATGGAACATTTAAACGACATCTTAGGAGCAAACATCCAACCGAAACCGGGAATCGATATCGGGCAACAACAAATTTCCGGGTACGTCAATCCTAACAGTTCCCCTTTATTTCGTTTTAATGACAAAACTTATAAGGAAGAATTAGGCAAATTTATTTCCGTTGAGCATTTAGCATTTAATTTTGGAGAAAGATTTGGTTTTAATGAATTTGTACAAAATGCATGTGCTCCACAAGCAAAAAAAGCGTGTTCCTAGAAATTCAGTTAAACGAATAATTAAAGATCTTTACAAAAAAGGAAAAAAAGATTTACAAAACTTTTTTATGCAATTTAATGGATGCGTGCATATAGGTAGTGACATTTGGAGTGATCCTTGGCAAAGTCATTCTTACATGGGCATAACATGTCATTGGATAGATGACGACAGTGGAGTATTCAAAAAGAGTCATTGCATTTAGAGTTTTCGATGATAATCATCGGCAAATAATATTTATAGATTAATTAGGCAAATTTTAGAAGAATATTATTTGCTTAACAAAATTTTTTCAATCGGTTTTGATAATGCTGCAGCAAATACCGCTTCAATTGTCGAGTTAGAAAATATTTGTAGACCTGCTTTTGGCGGAAAATTTTTTCACGTTAGATATGTTTGTCATGTTTTAAATTTATGTGTACAAGATGGTTTGAAAACTCTCGATATTTTTCTTCAACCAATAAAAATGGCGATTCAATTTTTATGGAAACATCCTCAAAAAATGAGAGAATGGGGTAAATTTTGTAGAAAATGGCGGAAGGCCAAAAAGATTTCAAAAGATGTTCCGACTCGTTTGGAATTCTACTTTCCACTTGCTTACTGAATCTTTAGCATATAAAGATTTATTATGTACATTCATTTCTAATAATGTACCTCAGATTAATTTATACCCACAAGAGTGGGATATTTGCCAAAAATTTTAGATGTTTTAAAGGTTTTTAATGATGCAACTTATACTTTGTCTGGTGTTTATTATCCTACTACACATTTATTTTTAGTAGAGTGTATTAATATTGTCGGAATTTTTGATGAATGTGAAAATGATGTTCAATTACAACATACTATACTTGCAATGAAAAGGAAGTGGCTACATTATTATATGGAAATTCCCATTATTTATTTAGTTTCTTCTGCTTTTGATCCGCGTTGCAAAATTGATGGCTTACATGATTTTTTGCGTGTGTATTATCAATGTTTAAATTGTGATGATATAAATGTTACAGCTATAGTACGTAATGTTAAAAACGTAGTAATAGAATTATATAATGAATTTTATACTAAATATAATTTAGATGATACTGGATCTTCTCAATCAACGGAGATGCAAAACGACGGTACAGGTAAAATTAGTAGAGGGTACCAACTTTTATTACATAGACAAAAAAAACAAAAAGGAGTTATAGGAAATATTTCTGAATTAGAGAGTTATCTAAACGTTTCATTTGAGATTACTGAATGTGGTAAGGATTTTTTAATTTTGGATTGGTGGAAGGGGCACGCAAGCCGATACCCAATCCTTGCTCTTATTGCAAAACAGATTTTTTCAACCCCTTGTTCCACGATTGCGGTCGAACAAGCATTTAGTGCCGGAGGTAATATTTTGGAAGAACATCGTTCAAGATTAGATCCAGAATCAGTGCAGATGCAAGCTTGTGTTGCTGATTGGACGAAGGCTCAATACCGGCAACAAGAGATAGATCGCAATGCTGAATCCGAATTCTTTAACGATGGAGGAGATACTACCACCACCGGTCTTTGGAACGGGTAGTGACGATTGAGGGTAAAAAATT
The DNA here is from genome assembly GCA_024733475.1 of Syzygium grande. NCBI lineage: Eukaryota > Viridiplantae > Streptophyta > Magnoliopsida > Myrtales > Myrtaceae > Syzygium > Syzygium grande. Next base: position 58,740 of record JAMXDD010000089.1, on the reverse strand, counting down.
ATTGGAGTTGGCAAATATTTCGGGAACCCTTGTTTCTCATATCGGGTGCGCCCACATGAGCTTAGGGGAAACCCGAGTATAATCCGACGACATGTGACCTCCCGATCCCACATGCATTGTGCACGGAATGTTTAGGTTTTGGGATCATTTTATTTTTTAGGGCATATATATTGTGCTCGTTTTTTTTTTTATAAATCGTTATAACAATTGTAATGTGTTTAATGATAATTTATCCCCAAATTTAATTACAATTTACATTTTAATTACAATTTATATTTAATTTTCTTTTCTTTTTTTTTTTTTTTTTTCTTCTTCCTCACGCCGGGTTTCCGGAGGGCCTTTTCCAGCGTAGGGCTCGCCGGGCGGAGGGCGAGGGCCTCGCCCGAGGCCGGGCGGAGCGAGGCGAGCCTCGCCTCGAGGCTCGCGCGCGAGCTCGCTGGGCGGCTGGGCGGCGGGCGAGCCTCGCCCGGCACTGGCGAACTCGCTACTCGCAGTCGAGCGGGCGAGGCTGGCCGGCGTCAGGCGGGCTTCGCTGATCGCACAGGCGGCTGACCTCGCCGAAGCCGTGACCTCGCGGCAGCCAACCGCTCGCTGGATGCAGGCGAGGCGAGCTCTCGCCCGGCGTCGGGCGAGGCTACTTTGAGGGCACAGAGACTGTGAGTCAGTTCGATTCACGACAGGATTCCGACAGTTCAGTTTCAGCGGTTCGATTCCGACGGAGCCGGACTGATTCCAGGCCGGGCCGGGCAGCCTACAGGCTGATCGGTTCCGGTTCGTTATTGGCCCGCGAACCGAACCGCCCGGTTCGAACCGAACCGGTCGGTTCCGCCCGTGGCCACCACTATATGCGGTGACGGTGCCGCCGGGTATGGGACGGACGAGGAAGGGACCAAGTACTGGTTAGTAAGGAACTCTTGGGACGTTTAGGTGGGGGCGAAAATGGGTACATGAGAATTCGGAGGGACTCTGGGGTTGAAGGTGGTCTTTGTGGAATTGCCTCGAAAGTTTCTTATCCCGTTGCGTAAGTATTTATCTAAGAAATTATGGCCTTCAGCTCATGTGTGTTGGTAGGCCAAAATCGGTCCATATGAACCGAGTTTAGTCTAAGTGGAAATGTTTCGGGTTAACTACTATTGTTAATCTCATGTATTTACTGTTTTAATTTTAGATAGATCCCATGCGATCTTTGCTGGGTTTCTTATGCTGAAGTGTTTTGAGTGTTTAATGATAATGAGAATAAAGAGGATTTGAAGACAGTCCTTGAATTTTATTTGGTCAGCAAACACTTGATATCATTGTTTGAGACTTTGGACCATGTGCATGGGAGGTCGTCGGACCTATTGGACGTTTTTATGGTTTTTTTTATAAAAAAAAAAGGTAAATATATAAATAAAAAATATATTGATGAAAAAAGCTACCACTTATTTGATTTCTTGGTATCTTATTGATAATCGTCTAACATATTATGATACAAACTCTTTTTGACGGTGTGCATATAACCAATTTCTTTTTTCATCTTTTATCAACTTTCATTTCTTTTTCTTACCAATGCCTTAAAAGTTATCAAGTTTCATTTGAATTTACCAATCTTTATTCAAGTGGCTGATCAACTTTTTTTCAATTAAACTTCGAACTCATTTTAGTGTGGCGAGTGTGACTTCCCAGATGTTTTTAGCAAGAGATGCCATGATTTGATAGATCAAACGATTTGCCCACTCAAACAAAGTCGTTGGGCGAGAAGTTAACAATAGAATGTTCTCTTAGAATCCCTTCAATCTTAATATGTACAGACCAACATTGGTCAAAGTCAATGATATTTTATGGTACTTCTAGGCTGCAAATTGTTTGTTGTTAGGAAGCTAATGGTCTTTGCTTGACGACCACATGCATTGACTTAGAATAGACTCATCTCCTTTTTCTTTGTCTATCAAGTTCTCTAGAAATTACTTCTTTATCAAAATTTAAAGTGTTATCAAATTTTAGAATTATGAAAAATTTTTGAACAAATCTAATTGTCAATATTCGTAAGTCAATTGACGTGAATTAAGGTAAAACTTTCGATCAACATTAAGCTGTCACTTACTATTAGCTCTCTCTCTCTCTCTCTCTCTCTCTGAATCTAGGTCAACAAAGGCAATGAAAAGTAGAAAAACTGTACGTAGAAAATTATAGGATGAGAAGAGACATTTTTAGACCTTTTTGGACATCATGTGCAATTGCGTAAGTCGCTTTATTCAAATAAGTAAATAATTATATTGCCGCACGACAGGCATAGACCAAAGATTTGCTCGTCACCAACTTTTCTTTCCAATCAAATTGCTCCAATTATTACTAACACTCATTTGGGTTAGTTACTAACATTTATTTGACTTTTTTTAAATCATAAACTTATCCTATCTCCTACAAATCTTACCTTCTATTAACTTTCATTTACTTTTTTATCTAGCGACTTAAATTTACTAATTTATTTATAACAAAAATCACGTGCATGCTTGGTCACTTACAAAGCATCCGCATAACTAAAAAAAATATAGAATCTCCAGGATTGCATATAGATTAAAAATGCCTATTTTTATCATTTAGAATAGATCTTTCTTAATAATATAAAAACCGCATCCTTAGCGTTCGATATAGGCTTGCCCTACACATTAAATACTATAGCACACATTCTTTAAAAGATTCATCAGTAACTTTGGCCTCTTTTGTGCTCAAACGAACCTCAGTAATGAGAAGAAATTTCTTGAGCCTACCATAATTGAAGAATACTAAAATTTATTGGTGTATTTAGGGCAATGATATGTTAGTTGTTGCCATGTTTTATACTTGAAATGTTGTCACGTTGATCATATGTATGTTAGCTACTGAAATATGTTGCTAGAAATGTTGTTTTGTTGTATCGCCAAGAATGTTAGTTGAAGAACACTAAAATGTGCAAGCGAAGTGCAAGCTGAAGAATCCGATTGTAGCCTGTTGCAGAAGCACCACATCCCAACTCCATTGAGCTATTACCATTATATCTACTCTCTTACGCAACATTTTACACTTGAATTTGCTAGTGTAATAATTTTTGGTTCACTTTAAGAAAAAAATGAGTCCATTAAGAATAATTATTTGTCATTTATTTTTGTGGCCTAAAACAGGTTGTTAACCTCACAGTGGATTAAGGATAGTCAGTTAATCATTTTTCTTTTACTATATATAAAAGAAATGTTTGTTAACGGGTTAAAGGACGAAATCAACATCTGAGATGTGGTGAATCTTGGTAGTTGCGCCGGGCTTTCTCTCTTGGTACAAGGATTTTGCAAATTTAGTGAGATTTTCAAAGTTTATAATATTCTACTGATTCGATCAGATTTTCAAATGCAACTTTTCTATTTTTTTTATTTGTGAATTAGAAAATATACTTGAGAATGTATTGCATATATGGCTTCAAAGTACTTCTTTTTTAGGCCGTTCCAAATTTGGAAATGGAGGTTATTGAAAGCCATAACATAGTTGTGGTCATGATCAAGATTTTCAATTTTATTGACTTGATAAGCAAATAGGACGCGAAATGAAAAGTGTCGTGTACTTAGGGGGAGGGACGGATGCTTTTTGGAGTTTTCTTCATGACTAATTATATTTTTACACCTTAATATGTTCTTTCACACCTATTATAAAATGCTTTTTAAGGTTATTAAGGTTCCGTTTGTTTCAACTATGAAAATATTTTCAAAGAAACTTATTTTCATCCTATGTTGGCCTGTATCTTGCAAACAATACGAAAGTCATTTTTCAATATTTCTTACAGATAGAAATGATATACACATTTGAAAAAATGTCTCAAGTACAACCCGAGGTCCTGGATTTAGGCATTGGCAATCCGGGCTTGGGTGCTGGGATCTTGGATCTAATCTCTAGGGACCTCAGAGTGGGTGCGAGCGACCTAGGAGTGGGAGCTGAGTACTTGGGCTCGGCCACCAAGGACCTGGGCATATGCACTAGGGTCTTGGGCTCAATCATTGGGGATCATGGCTCCACCTTGAGAGTTCCAAGCCCCAGCACCGGTTCCCTAGTTTGCCTCTAGTGAGAGGACCCTGGTTGGACTTGGGTTCAAACTCCGAGGTCTCTAGTCCGAAAGTTAGAGTCTAGTCGTGTTTCGAATGATTGAGATGACAGTGGTCCACATGATATATAGATCATACAATAACTTCTTGTGATAGAGGGATCATAAGTGCCCGAGAGAGAATCGTACATGAAAACGTTAAATATTTTTAAAAAGGGTATTGTGCTGGTAGCTCGATACCTTATCCCTGATTTAACAGCTAAATTATGATATTTCTTTGGATGGGAGAGGTTAAGAGTTCAAATCATAAAGAAATCTAGGGGAAAAAATGAGTCCATTAAGAACAATAGGGCTTTCTTAATCGGATTTTTATATAGTACACATTCTATGTAATTTATCTGCTATACGTGCCACCTTCATCACCATCGATAAGGTACTTATATTTTGAAAATGCTAAATCAATAGTGATGAATGTGGATTATGTAAAAAAGTCATACATGATGTTTATTTAAAACTAATCCAATCGTAAAGAGAGTACTTTACAATTAAAAAAATCATGAATAATTGAATATAGTGCAAAATGGAAGAGAGATATACTTGTAACCCCAAGTTAACATAATTAGAGATCAACTATATTAAATTCACCTGTGTCTTTAACCTATCTCTCTCTTTGAAGTTTCAACTTATGATTCATTTGACATTTGTTTAAATACACCAAAGCATGCCTAATCAGTAGCTAAATAATCAATCTTTGATGTATTACTTCACTATTAATGGCTCAAACTACATATCTCTAATGTCTCTTTGATGGTGCCAATGGCGCATCCTAAAATGAATACAATTGCTCTTCAACCTATTTTTTATATACATACATATATATTTTCTTCAAATTTGATGGCCTGCCGATTTCTTTTATGGACTACTTTCCAAAGAGTGTTAAAGCAGTAGTGATAGAATGATTTCTTAATTTTCCAATCGCTTCGAAGGGACAAAAGACACATCTTATTTTTTCTTCAACAATTTATGATCTCTAGTGGATCTTTTAGTAGGAAAGTACCAAAAAAATTCTATACATGTTGCATTGATACCAATTCAATCCTGAACCCTTCAATTCGATTAATTTAGTCCTAAACCTTTTGTATTTGTGCCAATTGAGTTAATCCACCCAATTTTTATTGGAAATTACTAACATAGATGCTAATCATTTTACGTGGTAAGGGTGAGCATGGTCCAAATGGGCAGTTCCCACCATAAAACTGGGAACCTCTCACTAAAAATTGATTCCAAAAAATTGGAACCGGGAACCACCCGCTGGTTCTATAGATTTACCCAGGAACCGGCCACAAGTGAGAGTGACCCTCATGGCCTAGGCAAGGGCCGCAACCTTTGCTAGCGGTCAACGAGAAAAGAAAAAAAAGTAAGGAAAAAATAAAAAATAATTCATTAAAAAAACGTTAGGAAATTGTAAAATTTATCCATGTCAGCGTTGGTTGTGTCATGTAAGGACTAAATTAATAAAATTAAAAGGTTTATGACTAAATTGATACTAATGCAATATATTTATAACTTTTTTGGCATTTTTCCTATCTTTCAATAGGATACGAGTCCATATTAAGTTAAAAGAAAGAATACTAGAACCTATGAAAGTCAAAGGGGAAGAGATTCCGTGCACTGGACGCCATGATATTGAAAAGGTTTTCGCCATTGACTACTGACTCGCTTCTAGATGTGAAAGGGGAAGAAATTTGAATTTGTGGGTCCGTTGCCTGCGTGACACACGGAATAATTCTTACCCCTTTTTGATACGTCTTCCTATCTTTATCACTACGATAATTAAAGAGTTATTGGAGTCGATTAATAAAGAATCCGTGCATTGTCTTTCAAAGAGATATTCAAATCAACCAAAGTGGAGGTATGGTGCTATATTTGTCCTCCATCCCTGGTTGTAGGAAGCTTCATTCTCTGATTGATAGTTTATAACGGTTGCGTATATTAATTATAAGCAAACTTGACCAAACATATATATACGTGATGTTTACGCAGAAACATCTTTTCCTAGGTGTGAACAAACCCTCATTGAAGCCTTAATCATTCACATACTACTATCTCTCTCTCTCTCAATCATCTCTCTTCCTTACGCACGTTACTTCTGCTTGCTTTTATCAGTCTAGGTCAACAAAGGCATTGACATGTAGAAAAGTGCACGAAGAAAAGTAGAATATAATTAGAGACATTTTCAGACCAATCTAGCTCTATTTAGTTTTAGAAGTGTTTACCAAGTAAATGCTCAAGCTATATACGACATGGTCACAGAAACATCTTTTCCTAGGTGTGAACAAACGCTAATTGATGTCACGCCCCGACCCCTACGAGCTCGCGACATCCCCTGCTCCGGTCGACATGATGCGACGTCCCAGGAACGTCGCCGACCCAACCCAAACATCAGAGCCACATGCGGAAGCAAATATAAAAACCCCGGACAGAAAGATGACGACAACAGGGTAGAACACCATAATCGATCAACAAAAACATATTCATACGGCACCAAATATACAAACATTATATTACAGACATATTTAGCAAACTAGCATCAGAAATCACCGTTATAACAAAATATCAGGGGCTTGGTTATCTTAACTTCACTATAGGATAACCCAAACTATACAACCCCTAATGTGACAGTCCGGATTTTGGCCCATTTTTGTGGTTTATAAAACGAGTATTTCGTCAATGCGCTTATAATAAAATTTCGCTTGGGAACTGATCACTCTCGGGTTCTTATTTTTAAAATTAGAAATTTTGCTAGAATCGCACTCGATCGAATTTGGTCGTTATTTATACCCCGAACTTGGCAGTCGATTTCCGGGAGTTTCGGGACAAAATAAATTGGACGGTGTCGATATTATTGCAGCCAGTGTCGAGATTATCGGGAAAAGTGAGAAAGTGAATTTTTTGACCGGGTACAAATTTGGACTGGTAGACTTCCCTCGTAGTGTGGTTTGGGGTTGTTTTATTTTGGCCGTGTGCCCTAGAATATTGTTGGGATTTTTCTGGGATTATTAGGCCTTTTTCGGATTTAATTGGGACCGATAGATAGATTTTTAGTTCGGACCGTGTCCGTTGGATCGCGATAGGAGTTAAAAATTTAAACTTCTCTCTCTCTTTCTCTCTCTCCTCTCTCTCTCTCTCCGGCCTCTCTCCCCCTCCCTTCTGCAAGTCTCTCTCTCTCTCTCTCTCTCTCTCTCTCTCTCTCTCTCTCTCTCTCCTTTCTTTCTCCTTTTCTTATGGCCGCACGTCTCCTCTGCATGCGGCCCGTCGCCCCTCCCATGCAGACTGTTCCCCTTGGCCCGGGTCCCCCTCTCTTCTCTCTCTCTCCTCTCTTCTCTCTCTCCCCTCCTTCCCTCCCTTCTATTTCGTGGGTTTCTCTTCCTCGGGGCGGATCTGCCGTCGCCCGTCCTGCTGCTTTCGCGCCCATAGCCACCTCCTGCCACCAGCGCCGCCCGCGTCGCCCGGTCCGACCGCCGTGCCGTGTCGCCCGGCCAGCCCGCCACCGCCCGCGTCGCTCGCCCGGCCGCTCCCTCCCTCCTCCCTCTCGCGCAAGTAGCAGTGAGCTCGGTCCTTCTTCTTGCGTGCGCCCGGCGCCCGCCCCGGCCTTGTTGCCCTCCGCCACCCGGCCCGAGCCCATGGCCTGCGACTGACTTTCCCTCGTCTCTCCTCCTTCCCGGCGTCCTTCACAGAGCCCGGGCGGGCGCCCGGTCGTCGCCGCTCGCCGGCTCGCCCGCCAATTTTGGGCCCGAGCCAACTTTTCCCGGCCAAAACTTAGTAAAACTTGTGACCTCCTAAACCTTATCTAGTACATTGGGTATTATTAGACTTATCTATGGGATAATTAGTACCGGTTTAGGAGCTTAATGCGGGTTGTGGGCAAATTTTAGTACGTGCTTAATTAATAGATTAAATTGTGAAAATTATGGGCTTAATTAATGACTAATTATGGTGGGTAAGTGAGGTGGGCTGTGATGTGAATTGAATTCGTGCGTGAGTACTTATTGACTAGTCTCGAGCTAGAACGGGTTAGGGCATGTATTTAATTTAATTATTTTATGATTAAATTAGATTATGTGGTATTCTTATTTGGTTAAATTAGACCGGATTGAATGGAGTGCTTGAGGATAATTGTGCGTGACCGACTTGAACGCCGGGTCCAGGAATTGGAGTGGCGAAGTGTGAATTGAACTGAGTTGTGAATGTGAGTTGACGTGAAAATTGATTGAATTGAATGGCGTGTGTTTGCCTGTCGACTTTAAGCCCGGATCGATCGGAGGGCTACGGATTTGGGACGTGTTGACGGCGGTCCGTGGTGAAGGCTTGACTGGCCGGGTGCCAAATGGAAAGACGGACTTGGGACGTGTTGACGGGCGGTCCGCAGGAAGGCATGAATGGCCGATGCCAAATGGATGCGGGCTTGAGACGTGTTGACGGTGGCCCGCTTGAGGTGTGATTGGACCTGAGGCGCGTGTTTACGGGTCATTGGAAAGAAAGTTGAGCCTGGAGGCGGTTGACGAACGCTGGCCGTGAGAACGAATGATGAGGCGGTTTACGCTGGCCGTGAAAGTGAGCATGAGGCGTGTTTACGCTGGCCGAGAATGAACTTGAGGCGCAGTGGCGCTGGTCGTGAGAAAGATGTAATGCTCACGCATGTGATTCGAGGTGATTGAAATGGCTGGTTGAGTGTGATTGAATTGGCTGGTTGAGCGTGTAATTGGAATGGCTGATTGAGTGTGATTGAATTGGCTGGTTGAGCGTGTGACCGGATTGGTCAGTCGAGTGCATGACCGAATTGGTTGGTCGAGCGTGATTGAAAAGAAAACCATTGAATTGGTTGGGTTGTTTGATTTCGAGTGAGAGTGTGTATGCTGGTAAATGTGATGTGGTGGTGATTTATTATTGCATTATTATGCTTGAACTAATATGCAGGATCGCTCGTGGGTTCGAGGGCGGTAAGCCTTGCATGAAAGTGATTGTATTGTTTGGTAGTTGACATGTTAGGCTGGTCTGGCACGCATTGGCCTATGTAGGGTATAGGGGTTGCTTATTGAGACTCCTCACGGTTATTATATAACCACTTTCATATCCACGGTCGTGATCGATCTGTAGGGGGGTCTGCTAGAGGATCGCAGGGATCGAAGGATAGACCAACTTACCCTGCTTTTTCGAGTGCCTTTTGTAGAGGAGATAGGCTTGTCAACCCCGCCCTCTTTTGAAAAATTGTTGTTGATTTTGGAAGCCGGATTACCATTTTGTAATATTGAATGCTCGTAATGTTGGATGTTGATTGGATTTCGACGTTGTATCCCTTGGTCATGTTATTAATTGTCGTGGTGGTTTCTATTTGCTTCCGCGTGTGTTTAATCTCTCGATATTTTGGTTGGGTCGGCGACGATCCGGGACGTCGCATTCAATGATTGACCATCGAGGGATGATTTCGCGCCCGTAGGGAGCGGGGCGTGACATCCCCTGTTGATTTGGTATCAGAGCAAGGTCAGCTCAAACCAAGATAGTCGAAGCTTGGAGTGATAAGGAGCGATGACCTTGGGGTAGCCGCTTAGGGAGATTTGATGGCCATGCGTACCCAAACTGTTCGATTGTAATTGCTGAGTGATGTTATGCAATAACGTGTAAGGTGCAGGTGCGTCAGGACTTGAGGTAAGTGCACGAATCCTGTTGGTTGTGAGTGAGTGATGTTGTGATTGGCTGTCTGCCGAATGAATTGTGTGATTCATTGCCTAGGGCCTTAGACTGATATAATTGGCCTAGGTCTTTAATTCCCGAGAGGAATTATAGCAAGTAAGTGGGTGATGTGAATTCTGTGAGTATGAGTAATCGAGGTCGAGGTCGAGGTTGAGGTTGTGTAGGTCCACAAGTTGGAGTTTTGAGGACTCCTAGATGGGATGAGACTTTGAGGGCAATTGAGGAAGTTGGAATTTTAATGAATAGACAGACTGAGGAGTAAAAGGCTACTGTTACTATTGATACTGAGGCCACTATTGTCGTCGTCAATGGGAATGACGGGAATCATGGGCATAATGAAAATGTTGGGAATCAAGGTCAAGGGTAATTTAATGCAGTCAGGCAGATGCGTCAGTTGGTTGGAAATATTTGGAAATTTAAATTTGCAAGGTTTGATGGGAAGAGGTGACCCTAACACTACGATACCTTGGATAGAGGACTGAGAAAAAGGCTTTTGAAGTATTCAAGTGCACTAGTGAGGAGAAAGTGACCTTGGTTGCGTATCAACTCCAAGGAAATGCAATTGATTGGTAAGAGGACCCCCAGAGTAGGCTATTTTGAAGGGCATAATTCCAAGCTGGGTGTGTTGTCGAGACCTTCAATGAGAAGTATAATTAGAGAGTACGCAAGGACAGAAAATGGCATAATTTCTAAAACCGCTAAAAGTGGATATCACCAATCGGTGTGAGGTCGAGTTTGTGAGGTTGCCTAAGTACGCACTAAAGATGGTCAAGGAGCATGCGAATGGGACAAGGAGGTTTTGGGATGAATTGGAACCAGTTTTCCGCAATCAGTTAGTACTTTAAAATCTTAAAGGATTTCAATGAGTTGTATGAGAGAACTCGGTGATTGACACGGATATGAGTGAAAGGGGCTATTGCTTTTGGATCGCAATTCGTGCCGGCTAGGGACAATATGAACCTTGGAAAGAAGCCTATGACAGAGAAACGAAAATTGTCCCTCGAGTAAGAAAGAACCTTGGAAAGCCGAACTGCTACTCTAACGCTGCATGTCGGTCTTATGGAAAGAGGCATAGGAATGGCCATTGCCAGGGTAAAAGTAGAGCATGTGGTGGATGTGGACAATAAGGTTACTAGATGAGAAATTGTTGAACCGACAAGTTAGATCGCTAATGCAAGCGCAGCGACCGCAGGTAGGACATTAAGCGAGAGCTGCTCTACAGATTAATCAGAATCGACTAAGGATGTAAGGAAAAGTGTCTGTTGTGGTTGAGAAGGAAGTAAAGGATGTGCCGCGAAAGTCTAGAGGCGTTGCATGTGGATATTGGATATGATAGGCGATGATTTTGAAGTTGTAACTCTAATGGTCATGTATGACGTGTAATTGCTTATGGTGGATAGACGCAGTCGATTTATGGATTCCTGATTTACTAGCGACATTCTTGGACGAGTTTGGAAGGATGAGTTATGCTTGGAAATTTCGGATATTATAAAGAACCGAGGGATTTGTTTTGGGAGACTGTTGGATTGAAATTGGACGGACTGAACTTGTCCTTGAGGTGTATGATGATAATCATTTTGTGGCTGATTTGTTGGTTGAGGAATCAAGGCTAGAGGACATAGCCGGAGTGTGTAATCTTCCCGATGTCTTTCCTCAGGAATTGCCGAGATTGCCACCTGATCGAGAAGTGGAAATTGTAATCGAGTTAGCCTTAGGACGGAACCAATCTAGAGAGCACCCTTTTTAGGTGTCGTTGTCAGGGTTGAAAGAATTGAAGGTTCAAATGCAAGGGTTGTTGGAGGAAGATTTTTATTAGTCTGAGTGGGTCTCCATGGGGAGCGCCAATTTTATTTGCAAGGAAGAAAGATGGATTGTTAAGGTTATGCATTGACTACAGACAGTTGAATCAGGTGATTATTAAGGATAAACGCCCGTTGCTAAGGATAAATGACCTGTTTGACCAGTTACAAGGGGCATCAATATTTTGTAAGATTGACTTGAGGACTGGTTATCACCAATTGAGGATCAAGAAGAGGGGTGTGCCGAGGTCGGCATTTGGGACGAGGTATGGACGCTATGAATTACAGTGATACCGTTTGGACTGACGAATGCCCCTGTAGCCTTTATGGAATTATTGAATTGGGTCTTTAAGGAATTTATGGATCAATTTGTAATCGTGTTCATAGATGATATTCTGGTATACTCGAAGGGTTCCACCGAGCATGAGACACATTTGGAAAAAAGTTCTACAGACCCTAAGGAAATATGCGCGCTACACCAAGTTCAGTGAGCGTGAATTTTGGCTTTACCGAGTAGCGTTCTTAGGACATGTGATATCTAGTGAAAGGATTGTAGTGGATCCGGCAAAGATTGAAGCCATCATGAATTGACTAAGACCGACAACAGTAACCGAGGTTCGAAGCCTCTTGGATCTGGCAAGTCATTGCAGACGCCTCATGGAAGGGGTTTTTAACATTAGTAACACCGTGGACACGTTTACAAAAGAAGAAAATGAAATTTGAATGGACGGACAAGTACAAAAGGAATTAAATATAAGACAACATCATTGGATGGAACTCCTTAAGGACTACGACTACGATATTTTATATCATCCCGGAAGGCCCGTTAAGGTAGCTGATGCACTAAGTTGGAAATTGAGCATCGCGCATATGATGGTCAAGGAATGGACCCTGTAGGAGGAAAATTTGGGATTTGGAATTTAAGTGTGAAGCGAGTTATGTTTAGAGTCTACTTACCGCATTGAGGATTATACGGGAAATCCGGGCTAAGATTAAGGCATTACGATCGATGGACTTAGAAATCTAAGAGATTCTAGAAACGAATGTCACAAAAAAAAAAAAAAAGAAAGAAGAAATCGGGTTTTCAAGTATTTGAGGATGGGATTCTAAAGTTCCGTGGTCGGTTATGTGTACCCAGTGATGCAGAATTAAAAGAAAGGATTTTGTCGGAAGTACATCGTAGCAATTACAGTATTCACCCGGGTAGTACGAAAATGTATCAGAACTTGCGACAGTATTATTAGTGGAATGATATGAAAGTGGACGTGGCCAAATGTGTGGCTAAGTGTTTCACATGCCAACAAGTGAAGGCGTAACATTGCAGGCCGGGTGGAAGGTTGCAGCCATTGGAAATTCCCGAGTGGAAATTGGAACACATCGCGATGAACCTTGTATTGGGATTACCGAGAAGCCAGAGGGGTCATGATTCGATTTGGGTGATAGTTAATGGGTTGACAAAGTCAACATAATTTCTACCAGTGCAAAAGGACTTCGCCTTGGAAAAGTATACTGAGATTTGCGTGCGACAAATAGTCTATCTACATGGAGTGCCAGTGACGATCACTTTGGACCGTCATCCTAAATTTACTGTCGCTTTTTGGAAAAGTCTTCATACGGCATTGGGAACGAGAGTACAGTTTAGCACGGCCTATCATTCACAGACGGATGGCCAGTCGAGGAGGACGATTCAGACTTTGGGAGATATACTGCGAGCATGTGTATTGGATTTTTGGGGAAGTTGGAAAGAATAATTGCCTTGGTTGAGTTGACCTATATCAATAGCTATCAACAGAGTCTTAGAATCGCACCCTATGGGGCATTGTATGGCAGGGTTTGCAGAACACCGGTTTACTGGGATGAATTGGGTGAGAGGAGCATCATGGGTCCCAAGTTGGTTTGATAGCCAATAGAGTCGGCCAAGGTGCGATGTGGGGAAGTGAAACGTTGATGTGACACCAGTACCCCATTTGTTTGAATGGTTAAGTTGGATTGTAAATTTCGAGGACGAAATTTTTGTAAGGGGGGAAGAATTGTGACAGTCCGGATTTTGGCCCATTTTTGGGGTTTATAAAGCAGTATTTAAATCGGTCGCTTATAATAAAATTTAAACGGAACCGGTCACTCTCGGGTTCTTATTTTTAAAATTAGAAATTTTGCTAGAATCGCTTTTCGATCCCAATTTGGTGGTTATTTATACCCGAACTTGGCGATCGATTTCCGGGGAGTTTCGGGACGAAATAAATTGGGCCAGTGTCGATATTATTGCAGCCAGTGTCGAGATTATCGGGAAAAGTGAGAAAGTGGATTTTTTGATCGGGTACAAATTTGGACTGGTAGACTTCCCTCGTAGTGTGGTTTGGGGTTGTTTTATTTTGGCCGTGTGCCCTAGAATATTGTTGGGATTTTTCAGGGATTATTAGGCCTTTTTCCAGATTTAATTGGGACCGATAGATAGATTTTTAGTTCGGACCGTGTCCGTTGGATCGCAATAGGAGTTAAAAATTTAAACTTCTCTCTCTCTTTCTCTCTTCTCTCTCTCTCTCTCTCTCTCCGGCCGAAACCCCCTCCCCGCGCACGTCTCTCTCTCTCTCTCTCTCTCTCTCTCTCTCTCTCTCTCTCTCTCTCTCTCTCTCTCTCCTTTTCTTTCTCCTTTTCTTCTGGCCGGACGTCTCCTTTGCATGCGTCCCGTCCGCGCCCCCTCCCCATGCAGCCTGTTCCCCCCTGACAGGTCCCTCTCTCTTCTCTCTCTCTCCTCTCTTCTCTCTCTCTCCTCCTTCCCTCCCTTCTTTTTCGTAGGTTTCTCTTCCCTCGGCGGATCTGCTTCTCCTTCATCACCTTTCCATGGCGCCCATATCATGTCGCCCAGCATACCATGTAGCCAGCATGCGCCGTCGCCAGCCCGACCGCCCGTGTCGTGCCGCCCGGCCCCAGCCTCGCCACGCCCAGCGTCACTGCATACGGCACTCGCCACTCGCCATACTGGCGAGTAGCGGCAGGCTTCGTCGCTAACGCCACCGCGCGTATGACGCGCGGCTGCGCTCAGCCGGTGAGCCCGCCGCCCTGCGGCCGCCAGCTTTCCCCCCCTCATCTCTCTCCTTCCGGCGTCTTTCTGCCCGAGCTTCCAGGCAGCGTCCGTCGTCGCACTTGTAAGTGACCTCCCAAACCTTATCTAGTACATTGAGTATTATTAGACTTATCTATGGGATAATTAGTACCGGTTTAGGAGCTTAATGCGGGTTGTGGGCAAATTTTAGTACGTGCTTAATTAATAGATTAAATTGTGAAAATTATGGGCTTAATTAATGACTAATTATGGTGGGTAAGTGAAGTGGGCTGTGATGTGAATTGAATTCGTGCGTGAGTACTTATTGACTCGTCTCGAGCTAGAACGGCTAGGGCGTGTATTTAATTTAATTATTTTATGATTAAATTAGATTATGTGGTATTCTTATTTGGTTAAATTAGACTGGATTGAATGGAGTGCTTGAGTGGATAATTGTGCGTGACCGACTTGAACGTCGGGTCTGTGAATTGGAGTGGCGGAGTGTGAATTGAACTGAGTTGTGAATGTGAGTTAACGTGAAAATTGATTGAATTGAATGGCGTGTGTTTGCCTGTCGACTTTAAGCCCGGATCGATCGGAGGGCTACGGACTTGAGACGTGTTGACGGCGGTCCGTGTGAAGGCTTGACTGGCCGGGGTGCCAAATGGAAAGACGGACTTGGGACGTGTTGACGGCGGTCCGTGCGAAGGCATGAATGGCCGACGTGCCAAATGGATGCGGGCTTGAGACGTGTTGACGGTGGTCCGTTTGAGGTGTGATTGGACCTGAGGCGTGTTTACGCGGGTCATTGGAAAGAAAGTTGAGCCTGAGGCGTGTTTACGCGGGCTGTGAGAACGGGCCTGAGGCGTGTTTACGCGGGCCGTGAAAGTGAGCATGAGGCGTGTTTACGCGGACTGTGAGAATGAACTTGAGGCGCAGTGGCGCAGGTCGTGAGAAAGATGTACGTTCACGCATGTGATTCGAGTGTGATTGAAATGGCTGGTTGAGTGTGATTGAATTGGCTGGTTGAGCGTGTAATTGGAATGGCTGATTGAGTGTGATTGAATTGGCTGGTTGAGCGTGTGACTGGATTGGCTGGTTGAGTGCATGACTGAATTGGTTGGCTGAGCGTGTGATTGAAAAGAAAACTGATTGAATTGGTTGGGTTGTTTGATTTCGAGTGAGAGTGTGTGTGCTGGTAAATGTGATGTGGTGGTGATTTATTATTGCATTATTATGCTTGAACTAATATGCAGGACTGGCTCGTGGTTCGAGGCGAGGTAAGCCTTGCATGTGAAAGTGATTGTATTGTTTGGTAGTTGACATGTTAGGCTGGTCTGGGTACGCATTGGCCTATGTGGGGTATAGGGGGTTGCTTATTGAGACTCTGTCTCACGGTTATTATATAACCACTTTCATATCCACGGTCGTGATCGATTCAGAGGGGCTGCTAGAGGATCGCAGGGATCGAAGGATAGACCAACTTACCCTGTTTTTCGAGTGCCTTTTTGTAGAGGAGATAGGCTTGTCAACCCCCGCCCTCTTTTGAAAAATTGTTGTTGATTTTGGAAGCCGGATTACCATTTTGTAATATTGAATGCTCTGTAATGTTGGATGTTGATTGGATTTCGACGTTGTATCCCTTGGTCATGTTATTAATTGTCAGGGTGGTTTCTATTTGCTTCCGCGTGTGTTTAATCTCTGATATTTTGGGTTGGGTCGGCGACGTATCTGGGACGTCGCATTCAATGATTGACCATCGAGGGATGATTTCGCGCCCGTAGGGAGCGGGGCGTGACACCTAAAATGCCCTAGAAAAAAACCTAAGGATCGCCTTCCGTTCTACTCCTGATTCTTCGGGCTTGAGCCTCTGGACACTCACCTGCAGTTCCATCGGCACCAAAAGCGGTTCCTTGAACTTCCAAAAAGAAAAGACGCACTTCCTGGGTTTACAGCTGGGGGTCTGAAATTGGCGGTTATACAACCGTGAGACGAATCTCAATAAGTATACAACCCTAAACCCCACATAGGCACTCACGTACTGCCAAACGAAAACACGCATAACACACAATCTATCAACCAAACTAACAATCACACGCGACCCTACCTGGAATTCCTCATGCACGTCCTTGCACGTTAGTCAACCACACAGCCAGTATGCCATAGAAATACATCACAGCCACGTGCGTGCCCCGATTATAGAGCAAAACTCACTTGGGCACGTCCCATACCATGCCTAATCGAGCATCACACCACGCGATACAAACACACTCGCACACTAACTCACACCACACATCACTTTCTAAAACCTCACACCTCAAGCCAATTCCCGCTCATTCTCAACTCTTCCACCACTACCGCGCCCGCGTAAAACGCATCAGGGCAACGGTCTTCTGACCTCGTCAGGCATCGTCACCCCCTCGGGCCAAGCATCATCACCTCATCAGGGACGGTATCGTCCCACGTAAACGAACACGTCTCAGGACGGAATCCTACACACACTTTCCTTCTACCATGCCCACGTAAAACGTATCAGACTAACGGTCTTCTGACCACGTCAGGCATCGACACCCCGTCAAGCCGGGCATCGTCACCTCGTCAAGGACGGCATCGTCCCGCATAAACGTATACGCCTCAGGACGGATCCTTTCCAACCAATCCTACAATTTCTGTACCCTCGTTCCACTCAAACCACACTTACACACGACCAACAGTCGCACAACCAAACATACACACTTCACACACATTTCACACTTTCACATTCTCATTACACACGAGCACACCCCACGAGCCACACACACTTTTAGCATGCGAATCCAATGCTCATTCACCACGACACACCATCACACTTCACGGCCACACACACGTGGCACACTATCAATCCATAATCAGTCCATAATACATTCCAAATCAGTTCACAAACACAAACCACACAACCACGTACACAATTCAATTCATAGCATAAGGGTAAATTTGGGCAGTTTACACAGTGACCAAAATCCCATCAAAATAAATAGTAAACGAACTCCAAAAATTCTGAAATTTGGATATGTTGTACAAAATATTTCGATGAACATTTTCCATGAAGAACTCAAAATCCATTTCTAACCGTAAACACCTCATTTTGACACTCAAAGTCAGATGAAATCCGATTCGCTCAGACAGCCCCTCAGGCCATCAAAATACAACTAATTCGGTACCCAAGTCATTTTAGAAAACCTTGAAATTTTTATATGTTATAGCCACAAATGTCCCCCAACAATTTTTGTGAAGAAAGTATTTTGAAAATAGGCCTAGAAAAATTTATAAAAATTCGAACAGACCCGAAGGTCGGGTGAACAGTAAATCGGGCAGTTTTATTTCGGTCCAAAGATGGACTTTCGAATGGTACCAAATGATTTCCAACAATTCTCAAATTAAAATATGTTATGCTTCAAGATGTTGGGAACAACTTTCATAAAGAATACTTCTTCAAATTCGGCCCCCAAATTCTCTACAAAAATAGCAATCCGGACGGGTACAGTAGTCATAAATCCGAAAATCACACCAAATCACACGAATTCAAATCGTGATCATTCCGTATCATTACGGTCCTATCCGAACCTCCCAAATCTCCTATTTTCAGTTTCCAAATTAGTCCACAACCACCAAATACTCAGCCCTCATCACAGTCCCAAAACAGCCACTAAATTCATCCAAATCGAGTCCTAAACGTGTCTAACAATACCCGAGGTCCTAGGAAGAGTTTGGGGAAGTCACTTACCTAAGAAAGGCGGGAAGAACGGGCTGGATGGGTGGCTAAAATGGGCAGAACAACAGCAGCAGCAGCAGCAGCGGTGATGGGAGGAAACAAAAATGAAGAGAGTGAGAGAAAGAGAGGAGAGAAAAGAGGAGAAAATGGGGCCGGACGTGGGGGGTTCTGGCCAAAATGAGAGGTGAGGAGAGAGAGAGAGAGATCAGACCAGTCAAAAAAGTGGGCTGGTGGGTTGACACGTGTCGCGATCCTACGCGATTTCCCATTTTGCCCTTGATCCGATAGTACTTATTTGTCTCTATCTAATAATTCAAGGGCAAGATGGTAAAATCAATAATTGAATTTCTTTTTAGACTTATTTTATCCTCAAAAATATCTAAAATTTTCCAAAATTCGAAATTCCCAAATACAGGGTCCAGGGGCAAAATGATAATTTTCCGGTCCCGGGGCGAAATTTCAATTTTTCACATACGGGTTCCATATGTGTGTGGCCAACATAATATGGTGTCGGAATCACGAAAATAGTTTCTTAAGCCCTCGAAAATCGACTGCAAAGTCCTAAGAATAAAATAATATTATTTTTTCAATTTTTGTCAAAATTTCAATTTTTGACCAAAACCACTCTAAATGTCCGTGGCCACCCCAAAATGGCATCGGCCTTGAAAAATAATCTCAAATGGGCTCAGAATCGCCATTGGGGTCCAGAGGGGCAAAATCGTAATTTTCTCGGTCCTGAACTAAAATCCATTTTTTTGTAGAAATGGGTGGCCCCAAGGTTGGGCAAGCCAAAAACGTCATCGGCCGCCCAAAATTATCACTTTCAAAATTCTCGATTCCCTGACCCAAATTCCAAGAAATGACTAAAATTGAACAAATCGCGACTTTAGCTTATCTTTGGCTAACGGGTGGCTCATTGGGATTACGCGCTCTCAACCCGTGATCGACACTAAGTCAAATCACGTTTAAGTTTACTCGAACTAAGGCGACATCGATTGTCATACAATTGCGAGGGTCAGTCACTAGTGCCCTTTGGACACAATTAATCAAATAGATCGGTCTCGGTTGGCTTAAAATATTCCCTCATCAATCAATATGGTCGAAGATCGAACCAAGGTCAAGTTCTTTGGTCATGTGAACTTAATCCCGTACTGGCCTTACCCCGAAGGTTAGCATCCCGAGAATGCGCGGGTCCCGGATGAGATCTTACTATAGTGCATTGATCAATTTTATTTCTTAAATCTCAGGAAAAGGATCGAAAATTCGGACTGTTACAATTCTTCCCCCCCTAATAAAAATTTCGCCCTCGAAATTTACAACTATGCCTGCTATCCAAACAGATGGGGGTGATGATGTCTCATTATTCTTTTCTCCCAAATGGTACTTCCTGTCCCGTAATAATCTCAAATATCTTTGACCAATGGGACCGTCTTATTCCTTAAAATTGGTTCCTTCCCATTTGCCCCTAAAATCCAATGTACATATTCCCAACATATCCTCCACAATCTGTATAGTCCTTCCAAACTAGCCATCCAATAAAATCTCTTACTTAAATCCTGTCAACAGCACAACTATCGAGGTTCCTTCTCGACTCCTTACAACCTCAAATCTAAGGTGTCTAGCCAAACTAAACTGAATCACCCTAATGCTGCATTCCATTACAGCATTCTGTTTAACTGATCAATCCAAGCCCACGATTATCTCAAAATCATACATGATCAACACAGCCTATCCTATTTTCTACACCACCAAACACCATTTCACAGTCTGAACATCCCAACAACATGCACATCATTCATCAATGGCATAATCACAAATGCGGTACTTTTGAAAACAATTTCAATCCAACCATATAACAAATCAAGTAGATATAAACGAGTGTGACGCCCCGGATCTATAAAACAAAAGCCACATAATTATGCAAAGGAACCATACTTGGGGTTACACCTGGCACATCCTCAACTCCCTTTCGCGTCAAGGCATACACACGTCCTTGTGCCCGGGTCTGCTCGAATTAGCCAATAGGGCTGCACTAGTCGGATTCCCAATCCGAGGTGTCTACGATGTTGGGGGCGGTCGAACCTGAAGGTTCGATCAATTCCGTATGTGATGTCCCATTCCACCGCACCCAAAACATGTCCCAGTCACACTTGGGCATGGAACATTTCCATGGTATCTCCCACATCGTCTACAGGCTGAATTAGACAGATATGCCGACTTCCCAATATTTCTTCTTGCCGGTGGGACAAAACGTCGGTTCTCTATCATCGGTCTTTTCCTTTGTTGACGATCGTCCTCGGCTGAGATATGTTGTGATCCAGACGCAGCAGCTCTTTCCGTCATATCCTGTTCCATAATTTGAGCTCGCCTATACATTTCTCCATAGTCCTTAAGATCGTGCGACAATATCTGACTCCGAAGAACCGGCCTCAATCCGTCCCGGAATCTTCGAGCCCTATCCCGTGGATTTTCTACCACTGTCGGGGCAAATTTTGCCAACCTCGCAAACTCCACTTCATATTGATCAACTGTCATCTATCCTTGGCGCAATCGCATGAATTCCATCAACTTCTTCTCCTCAGCGTTCTCCAAAAATATTTTTCATAAAAACTCTCAACAAATGCAGCCCAAGTTTGAGCCATTCCTTCTGGAAATACTCTACCTTGAGTGGCCTTCCACCAATCATGAGCATTTTCCTATAACTGATATACCACCAATGTTACTTTCTCCTCATCGATGCACCCCAAAACTTTAAAAATTTTCTCCAATGATTCCACCCATCTCGGTGTAGTCTCGGGGTCACCACGACTATGAAACTGAGGCGGCTTCAAATTAATGAATTGTTCCATTAATTGGGGCATCTGTCTAACCCTTGCTAGTTAAACCTGCCCTTGCGGGCTTGATTTCCTCCAACACCAGCATTTTCATTATTTACAGCAGCTGCAGCCTCAGCCCAGCTTGGGCGGTTGCATTATCTCTCTCTTGGGCTTGTCTATCCATCATATTCCCAATCCTCTCTAATACCCTGAGAACTCCTTCCATTCGCGGATCTTCCGCAAACCTAACATCAGCTCTAGGATCCACTGCAACTCCAACATCAACCCTCGGGTTTCCTACCACTCTAGCACCCATATCAATATCCTCTACGGCTCTAGCTCTAGGACGACCTCGACCCCGTGCTCCTCTTCCTGCACCCCTTCTTATACCTCTTCCTATTCCTCTTCCTGCACCTCTTCCTTGGTTGTTCATTATATTAGCTTTCTACTATTCTCCTACCTGCTATAAGTCTACACGGTATCAGAGATCTAGGCCAACTACACTAATCTAAACCCTAGGCACCAATCTCGACAACCAGCACTCAACAACCAATAACCCACCATCAAACCGATCATCTAACATCAAATCAACACCACTAAGCACTCAACAGGGTTCTCGTACTCACTTCAAGTCCTACCGCACCTTCGTCTCAACCATCATTACAATCACAACTAACCACTCAGCAATCAAAGGCGTGTACTCACAGAGCATGCATAAACAACGTAAACACGCATCTACAAATGGTTCCCCAACTAGCTACCCCGAAGTCGTCGCTCCTTATCACTCTAGGTCTCGACCTTACTGATATCGAGCTAACCTTGCTCTGATACCAATTCAAAACGGGGATGTCACGCCCCGAACCCCTACAAGCTCGCAACATCCCCAGCTCCGGTCGAAATGATGCGACGTACCAGGAACGTCGCCGACCCAATCCAAACATTAGAACCACATGTGGAAGCAAATATAAAAACCCCGGACAGAAAGATGACGACAACATGGTAGAACACCATAATCGATCCAACAACAACAAACATATACAAACATCGTATTACAGACATAAATACAGATGAACATTCTCCGTCACCGTTTTAACAAGAGTTCAGGGGTTTAGTTATCTTAACTTCACTAACGGATAACCCAAAACAAACAACCCCTAAAATACCCTAAGGAAAGCCTACTGGTCACCTCCTATCCAATCCACTCCTGTTTCTCTGGCTTAGATCTTTGGACACTCGCCTGCAGTTCCACCGGGCACCAAAAGCATTTCCCTGAACTTCCAAAAAGAAAAGGCGCACTTCCCGGGTTTACAACTAGGGGTCTGAAAGTGGCGGTTATACAACCGTGAGACGAATCTCAAAAGGTATATAACCCTAAACCCCACGTAGGCACTCACGTACCGCCAGACGAAAACACACATGACACACAACGATCAGCCAAGCTAACAGACACATACGAACCTACCTAGAATTCATCATGCGTATCCCTGCACGTTAGTCAACCATACAGCCAATATACCACAAAAATACATCACAGCCGCGCACGTGCCCCGATTATAGAGCAAAACCCACTTGGGCACGTCCCATACCATGCCTAGCAGTTTTTACCCTATAATCGAGCATCACACTATGCGATACAAACACACTCGCACATCAACTCACACCACGCGTCACTTTCTCAAACCTCGCACCTCAAGCCAATTTCCGCTCATTCTCAACTCTTCCACCACTACCGTGCCCGTATAAAACGCATCAGGCCAACGGTCTTCTGACCTCGTCAGGCATCGACACCCCGTCGGGCCAGGCATTATCACCTCGTCAGGGACGGCATCGTCCCGCGTAAACAAACACGCCTCAAGATGGAATCCTACACACACTTTCCTTCTACCGCGCCCGCGTAAAATGCATCAGGCCAACGGTCTTTTGACCACATCAGGCATCGACACCCCGTCGGGCCGGGCATCATCACCTCGTCAGGGACGGCATCGTCCCGCGTAAACGTACATGCCTCAGGACGGATCCTTTCCAACCAATCCTACAATTTCCGTACCCTCATTCCACTCAAACCACACTTACACATGACCAACGGTCGCACAACCAAACATACATAGTTCACACACATTTCACAATTTCACATTCTCGTCACACGAGCACACCCCACGAGCCACACACTTTTAGCATGCAAATCCAACGCTTATTCAACCCGACACACCATCACACTTCATGGCCACACACACGCGGAACACTATCAATCCACAATCAGTCCTGAATACATTCCAAATCAGTCCACAAACACAAAGCACACAACCACGTACACAATTTAATTCATAGCATAAGGGTAAATTTGGGGCAGTTTACATAGTGACCGAAATCCCATCAAAATAAATAGTAAACGAACTCTAAAAATTCTAAATTTTGGATATGTCATAAAAACATCTTGATGAACATTTTCCATGAAGAACTCGAAATCTAGTTCAATCTGTAAACATGCCTTTTTGTCACTCAAATTTAGACCAAAATCTAGTTCACTCAGACAGACTATTTTGTCCATCAAAATACATTTATTTTAATACCCAAATCACCTTAGAAAACCTTTGAAATTTTTATATGTTATAGCCACAAATGTCCCCAACAATTTTTGTGAATGAAATATTTTGAAAATAAGCCTGAAAAAATTTATAAAAGTTCGAACAAACCCGAAGGTCGGGTGAACAATAAATCGAGCAGTTTTATTTCGGTCCAAAGATAGACTTCCGAGTGGCACCAAATGATTTCCAAAACTTCTCAAATTAAAATATGTTATGGTTAAAGATGTTGGGAACAACTTTTATGAAGAACACTTCTTCAAATTCGGCCCCCAAAATTCTCTACAAAAATAGCAATGCGAACGGGTACAGTAGTCATAAATCCGAAAATCACACCAAATCATACGAATTCAAATCGTGATCATTCCGTATCATTACGGCCCTATCTGAACATCCCAAACCTCCTATTTTCAGTCTCCAAATTAGTCCACAACCACCAAATACTAAGCCCTCATCATAGTCCCAAAACAGCCACTAAATTCATCTAAATCGAGTCCTAAACGTGTCTAACAATACCTGAGGTCCTAGGGAGAGTTTGGGGAAGTCACTTACCTAAGAAAGGCAAGAAGAACGGGCTGGATGGGTGGCTAAAATGGGCGGAACAGCAGCAGCAGCAGCGGTGATGGGAGGAAACAAAAATGAAGAGAGTGAGAAAGAGAGAATTTTGAGAGAGAAAGAGGAAGAAAATGGAAGAGGGGGCTGGACGTGGGAGGTTCAGGCTAAAATGAGAGGTGAGCAGAGAGAGAGAGATCAAACCAGTCAAAAAAGTGGGCTGGTGGGGTGACACGTGTCGCAATCCTACGCGATTTCCCATTTTGCCCTTGATCCGACGGCCCTTATTTGTCTCTATCCAATAATTGAAGGGCAAAAATGTCCAAAGTCTAATAATTGAGCTGATTTTCAGACCTGGTTCCTTCCAAAAATATCCCAAAATTTTCTAAAATTCGAAATTCCCAATACAGGGTCTAGGGGCAAAATGATAATTTTTCGGTCCCGGGGCGAAATTCAATTTTTGCACATACGGGTTCCTTATGTGTGTGGCCAATATAATATGGTGTTGGAATCGCGAAAATAGTTTCTTAAGCCCTCGAAAATCGATTGCAAAGTCCTAGAAATAAAATAATATTATTTTTTCAATTTTTGTCGCAAAATTTCAATTTTTTACCAAAACCACTCTAAATGTCCGTAGCCACCCCAAAATGGCATCAGCCTCGAAAAATAACCTCAAACGGCCTCAGAATCGACATCGGGGTCCAGAAGGGCAAAATCGTAATTTTCCGATCTTAAATCGAAATCCATTTTTTTGTAGAAATGGGTGGCCCCAAGGTTGGCCAAGCCAAAAACGTCATCGGCCGCCCAAAATTGTCACTTTCAAAATTCTTGATTCCCGGGCCGAATTCCAAGAAATGACTAAAATTGAGCAATCGTGACTTTAACTTATCTCTTGCTAACGGGTGGCTCATTGGGATTACGCGCTCTCAACCCGTGATCGACACTAAGTCAAATCATGTTTAAGTTTGCTTGAATCAAGGCGACCTCGATTGTCATATAATTGCGAGGGTCTATCATTAGTGCCCTTTGGACACGATCAATCAAATAGATCGGTCTCGATTGGCTCAAAACATTCCATCGTCAATCGATATGGTCAAAGATCGAACCAAGGTCAAGTTCTTTGGTCATGTGAACTCAATCCCGTACTGGCCTTACCCCTAAGGTTAGTATCCCAAGAATGTGCAGGTCCCGGGTGAGATCTCACTATAGTGCATTGATCAATTTCATTTCTTAAATCCCGGGAAAAGGATCGAAAATTCAGACTGTTACAATTAAAGCCGAAGAAAGATTAAGGAACCATTGACTTACCCTTTTGTTTAGCTTTTGGACATCATGTAATGCGCCAAGACCCACAATGACTATGCCCATCACCAACTTTCTTTGCAATCAAATTGCACCAATCAATTAATTTCACATTCACTTCTATAAAGAGATGACTATACAAAAGGACCTCGAGCTTTAGTTTAATCTGCAATGTTATCCATGAACTTTTAATTTATTCAATATGATCCCTAAGCTTCTGGTAAATGTTCAATCTAGTCCCCAGATTATATGAAAATTTTCAATTTTATCTTTTGATTAATTTAAGTTGACAAAATTTGATGATTTGGCTTCAAATCTAGTGAATTTAAACGGTGGACAAAAAAATATTGTAACACGTGGATTATCAATGTGAGAAATTCAACTCAAGATTGAATAATCCATATCATCAAAATAAACGGATAATAATTTTTCCAAATTGAACAAGTGAAACAAATTAAAAGGGTTATTATATTCTCATTTGAGTTGAATACCTATTATTTCCTTGTCCACTGGTCAAATGTATTAGATTGGAAATCAAATAAGTAAATTTCGTTAACTCAAATTAATGAAAGGACAATATTGAACATTTTCATATAACTCAGGATCTAAATTGAGCATATACCAAAAGTTTAGAGATCATATTGAATATGTTAAAATTTCAAGGACCACATTAAACAAATTAAAAGTTTAGGGACAAAATTGCAATTAGGCTAAAGATTTGGAACCGTTTGTAACATTTTTCATTCTATAAATACACCTAATGCATCTACTCATTCTCTATAGCACAAACCTATCTCTTCTTTAAAAAAATGCTTTTCAAACTTGCAAAACTTCTCCATATGGTTGATACTTGTCTTGAGTGCATGTGCATGCACATCGGATGCGGCGTCCCGTGCCTACAACATTCCGTCCGCAACTAAAAAGTTCGAGGAGTGGATGACTCGACACGGGCGCGACTACAACAATGTTGCCGAGAAGGCGAAGTGTCTGAAGATTTTCCTAGAAAACCTGTAGTTCGTCGAGGAGTTCAATGGCACGGCGAACCGGACTTACAAGGTTGGATTGAACAAGTTCTCGGATTTAACCAACGAGGAATTTAGGGCAACATATACAGGATACAAGTCGCCATCATCAACAAGCGGTAACTCCTCCCAAGTCCAGTCTTTTGAGTATCAAGGTTTGAACGACATCCCGGAGAAAGTCGATTGGGTCAAACAAGGTGCTGTCAATCCCATAAAGAACCAAGGCCAATGTGGTAAGAATTTTACTGCTAACTATTGCAGCCTATCCAGAGATATGCGAGCTATTACATTGCCCATTGTCATAAAAGAATAAATCAGTGAAACAATAAGCAAATTATTTGTTCCGACACATTAATATGGTCTCATATAGCCATGTGACCTTCGACTTGAAATTATCTTGATTGAATGTTAATCACTGCACGATTCGCTATCCTCTGTGTACAGGATCTTGCTGGTCGTTCTCCGTGGTGGCGGCGGTGGAAGCAATCACGCAGATCAAGTCTGGCGTTCTGCCGAACCTGTCCGAGCAGCAGCTCATAGACTGCGCCACTGACGGCAACCAGGGCTGCCAAGGTGGCTGGATGGACAACGGCTTCAAGTACATCATCGACAACCAAGGCATCAACTCCGCATCGAACTACCCATACGTCGGGGTCGACGGCACCTGCGACGTGCAGGCCGAATCTGTCGCCGAGGCCAAAATATCGGACTACAGGGACGTTCCCCCGAACGAGGACGACATGCTGAAGGCCGTGGCGATGCAGCTGGTGTCAGTTGCGCTGGACTCGAGTGGGTCTGCGTTCCAGAACTATGCAGGTGGAGTCTTTAATGGCCCGTGCGATGCCAATCTGGACCACGCAGTGACGGTGTCGGGTATGGGACGGACGAGGACGGGACCAAGTACTGGTTAGTAAGGAACTCTTGGGACGTTTCGTGGGGCAAAAATGGGTACATGAGAATTCAGAGGGACTCTGGGGTAGAAGGTGGTCTTTGTGGAATTGCCTCGAAAGTTTCTTATCCCGTTGCGTAAGTATTTATCTAAGAAATTATGGCCTTCAGCTCATGTGTGCTGGTAGGCCAAAATCGGTCCATACGAACCGAGTTTAGTCTAAGTGGAAATGTTTCGGATTAACTACTATTGTTAATCTCATGTATTTACTGTTTTAATTTTAGATAGATCCCCTGCGATCTTTGCTGGATTTCTTATGCTGAAGTGCTTTGAGTGTTCAATGATAATGAGAATAAAGAGGATTTGAAGACAGTCCTTGAATTTTATTTGGTCAGCAAACACTTGATATCATTGTTTGAGACTTTGGACCATGTGCATGGGAGGTCCTCGGACCAATTGGACGTTTTTATGGTTATTTTTATAAAAAAAATGGGTAAATATATAAAAAATATATTGATGAAAAAAGCTACCACTTATTTGATTTCTTGGTATCTTATTGATAATCGTCTAACATATTATGATACAAACTCTTTTTGACGGTGTGCAAATAACTAATTTCTTTTTTCATCTTTTATCAACTTTCATTTGTTTTTCTGACCAATACCTTAAAATTATCAAGTTTCATTTGAATACCAATCTTTATTCGAGTGGCTGATCAACTTTTTTTCAATTAAACTTCGAACTCATTTTAGTGTGGCGAGTGCGACTTCCAAGATGTTTTTAGCAAGAGATGCCGTGATTTGATAGATCAAACGATTTGCCCACTCAAACAGAGTCATTGGGCGAGAAGTTAACAATAGAATGTTCTCTTAGAATCCCTTCGATCTTAATCTGTACAGACCAACATTGGTCTTAGTCAATGATATTTTATGGTACTTCGGGGCTGCAAATTGTTTGCGTATCGCCGACATGCATTGACTTAGAATAGACCCATCTCCTTGTCGAATCTCAATCATTTAAGCCAAGTCTATCAAGTTCTCTAAAAATTACTTCTTTGTTTATAATCGATAATTGTTCTCTAAAAATTGCTTTTAATGAATTATCATAATTGTTGGTCAGATTTTACTTAATAATAATTTTTTTGATTGAAAAAAGAATTTTGTTTGTAACCAAAGAGTTGATAGATACACCATGTAACCTTAAGAGCATAATAAATCGTAGAGGGCTTGGGGGGTTGGAGACCCAATAAGAAGGGAGAGTATTTTGGATCTGCAAGCAATGGGTGAGCCAAAGGCCTTTAACACTAATAATGATCCATGGGAACTGATCTGGGCCTTGAAGTGTACTGACAAGAGTTAATTTAGGCTAGAAATTGCTGATTTAGATGACAGCCATCATACGTGGCACACTTGTTGTGAACATGCACAAAATTTACAATTTAAAAAAAACTGATTTTTTGTTTATTATTTTATTAAAATTTTTTCTTTCTTTTTTCATTTTTTACACTTTAGGCTAGCAGGGCGATCGGCCGACCCTCTCTTAGTCTGAGTGAGGGTGAGGGTCGACACCCTCGCCTGTTAGCCCGTGAGGGTCGCGACACCCTCGCCTGGTCTGGGCTAGGGCGTCACGGTCCTCATCCACCATGAGCAAGGGCCTTCATGCTCTTGCCCATACCAAGCAAGGATGTCGACCCTGGCCTTGATCTAGGTGAGGCCCGACCTTGCTCATGGTCGGCGACCTCACCAGCTCACCATCGGTGAAAAAAAATGGAAAGGAAGGAAAACTCTCAACCAATTTTAAGTTACTTATTCTCATATAAGCTACCTGCCACCGTTTATTTGATTCTTTTAAATTTAATTAACTTTAGTTATTGACAGACTATTATTTGCCATTCTTATAAGTGCCTTAAATCTTTTAACTTTTATATGAATTTACCAACCTTTATCTATGTCATTTACTAGCTTTTCCCCCATTACGTTATCAACTTATTTTGTTCTACCAAGTTTCATTTCAATTGCTTACCAACTTTTAAATTTTTTTAATTTGCCAACTTCTTTATTGATTTACTCAGTATAATTTGTTGTACTTATCAATATGTTATATTCACCGACTCATTTCTAAAAATATTCAACCCTAGTTAAAGTAAGGGATAATTACCCAATTAGTTCGAAACCTATTGTACAAATGCTAAAACAGTCCTAAACTTTCAATTTTGCCAATATAATCCCAAACCTTTGCACGAAAAATCTAATGTTGTCCTTTCGGTCAATTACCATGAGAAATCATAGGTTTAGGACTACATTAGTAAAATTGGAAAGTTTATGACTGAATTGACATCCATTCAATAGGTTTGAGATAGAATTGATAATTTTTACAATATGATAATTGCTAACACAAGTGATTATTTTTAGGAAATTATTTGCCAAATCATTTGAAATAAATGGAGCCTTAATGTCACGTACAGGATGCCCTTTCATTTGAAATTCGTGATCGAAATTCTCAAGGTTTGATTCGCAGCCAAAAACATTTTTCTTTTTGTGTTTTTATTTTTGTTGTTGGGCCAGGTCTGGCTAACCAGGTCCAAACTGGCCTGGTTCAGCTGAAGCCAGGCCCGGATGGGCCTGATCCAGCAAGCCAGGACCGAAACAAACCTGGAGCAGAAAATGGGCGTGATTGTTCTTAAAAAATTGTCGAGATATCCCCTTCACTTTTACCAAGATTTGAAAGATTGACTTTTCATCCTCCATGTCCAAAATCACACCTACTTTCCTTAAATTCACCGAAATAAAATCAATTTGTTAATTGGTTAGAAAAACCAAGTGGTTAGAGAGATTTAGGGGTTAGTTCATAGGGTTTCTTGTGGGGAAATTCAGATTCAATTTTGAGAAGGAAATTTAGCGGGTCTAGGCCTGTAAATTAGAGGTGAGCATTATTCTAAGGTAGAACCTAGAAATTTATGGTGTAAATAGGGAGTCTTAGGGGACTCTAAGGGGACAAAAAAAAACGAAAGAGAACAAAAAGACGTAAGAGAAATGTTGCCGAGAGAAAAAAAAAATTGAGACAATATAGTGAATGCACTACAAAAAAACATGAATTTTGCGACGGAAATTTGCGACGGAAATTTTTCGTCGCTAATTTATGACCAACTTTTGACGGATTCCTAATTCCGTCGCAAAATTGCGACGAAAAATTTCCGTCGCAAATTTCCGACAGATTTTGCGGCGGATTTATTTTCCGTCGCTAATTTGAGACGGAATTATAAATCCGTCGCCAAAATTAAATCGCAAATTTGCGACGGAAAATAAATCCGTCGCAAAATTCATCAAAAATTTGCGGCGGAAAAATTCCGTCCCAAATTCCGTCGCAAATTTGCGATTTAACCTTATGTTAAATCGCAAAATTTTTGCAACGGATTATCTTTTTTAAATCGCAAATTTGCGACGGTTTATTTTCCGTCGCAAATTTGCGTCTTATTTTATTTCCGAAACAAATTTGCGGCGGATGTTTATTTTCCGTCGCAAATTTGGCGACGATTTAGTTTCCGTCGCAAATTTGCTACGGAAAAGAAAAATCCGTCGCAAATTTGCGACGAAACTAAATCCGTCGCAAATTTGCGACGGAAAATAAACATCCGTCGCAAATTTGCGACGGAATCAAAATCGTCGCAAATTTGCGATGGAATATTTGCGACAGAAAAAAAAAATCCGTCGCAAATTTGCGACGGAAAATAAAAAATCCGTCGCAAATTTGCGACGGAAACTAAATAAATCGCAAATTTGAGACGGAAAAAAAAATCCGTCCTGGAAATTTGCGGCGGAAACTAAATCCGTCGCCAAATTTGCGACGGAAAATAAACATTCGCCGCAAATTTATTTGGAAATAAAATAAGACGCAAATTTGCGACGGAAAATAAATCCGTCGCAAATTTGTGAAAAAAAAAAGATAATCCGTTGCAAAAATTTGCGACGAACATAAGGTTCGTCGCAAATTTGCGACGGAATTTGGGACGGAATTTTTCCGTCGCAAATTTGCGACGAATTTTGCGACGGATTTATTTTCCGTCGCAAATTTGCGACGAATTTTGCGACGGATTTATAATTCCGTCTCAAATTAGCGACGGAAAATAAATCCGTCGCAAAATCCGTCGGAAATTTGCGACGGAATTAGGAATCCGTCGCAAAGTTGGTCGCAAATTAGCGACGAAAAATTTCCGTCGCAAAATAGATGGTGCGGCGTGTGATGCTCACCTAATAAAATAGATGGATTCGTCTCCTTCCTTCCGAAACGAATATCTCACTCGGGCTACTCAGATTTGCATGATTGGTCTTGGAGATTTCATAGAGGACTCGGCCAAGTCAAAGATGCATTTTCTATGGAGCATTGACCCTCTTACGGTCCTCCGATCCGAATCATTCATTTGATCAAAACAAAAATCACACAGGTCGATAGGGGGGTAGTTGAACAGCTTGCCCAAATCCAAACATTCTGATTGATCTTCTTGCCGAGGCCCGCCTGCCCCTTGGGTCGAACCCCGCAAATACATATCGACCTAAGTGGTTGGTCAGATGATTTGAAATGTTGTACTTTCTTTCCGGGGGTCATGAGTTCGCAGTTCGCCGCCCGTAGCTTTTTTCATTGAGAATAAGAAACCGGTGAACACATACAGAGCTTCGACGGTCGCATCAGAACGAGGAAATGTAGTGCATGCACCTGGCACGATAAAAAATCAGGTCACATATCATCATATGGCTAATGTGAACTGAATTCACAAGCATCGGATCATCTGATGATGTTTTATTATCGGTGGGCCGATCCCAATGAAAAGCACATATTTATACCTTCAAGAGGAGGTTATTTCCGCTTTTCGAATGCCTCAAAAGAAAGCACAAACTCCTACTTGAGAAACAAATATGACCACTGATCATCTTTTAAGGCGGAACGGACTAACATGGCAACTGATGTTGCTAGCGTGACTGGTACATAAAATATCATCCCCCACTTCCGAGGTCTAAGTTGGCATCGAATTCGAAATACAATTAGAGAAACAAAAGCAGCCTACCCGAGTTAAGAGCTTGATGCGCCGAGCGCCCCATCATTCCACATCTCTTCTTTTTCTAGAAGAGCAGAAGGCAGAATTCAGCACGAGCTTTTAGAAGTCACTATCCGTTGCTGCCTAGAAGTGGAAGACGTCCCACGGCAACGACATTTGACTTTCACCTTTTTGTATTTGATTATTTTAACACATAAAACCTTCACCGGATAAATGTACAAAATAAAAGAACCTTTCACGAAATATAAATATTTGTCGCATATGAATTCACGCGATTTTCTCGTACGACCAGCAAACTGGCATTTTTTTTTCTTTTTTTTTCTTTTAGGTGAAGCAAACCCGACCCAAATTAACTTGTGGCTTGGTCGAGCTCGGGGCTCGAGTATGAGATTATTGCACTTTTCACATTTTCGTGGCCACTCTCGAAATCAGGGTCGTTTCGACTCTTATGGGACGGAGCGATTACCGCATCCGAGCAAGAATAGTCTAAGTTCGAGTGCTGAATTCACTATCCTCCCTCTACTGGCTTTGCACGCAGTATACACAAACATATCATGACAAAGGACGATGAATGTGACACTCCAGAACGTCACGCGCGATATGTATCTTTTTTAATTATTACTTATAATTATTATGAACATGCGGAAGCACATTAAATCATTCAAAAAATCCCATACGAGTTTAATAAAATACATACGCATTTTTCATATTAACATCAGCATTACAATACAACTTCCAAGCAAAATATAAAATACATAATGCCCGAGTAGGGTCAAGAGCACCTAACTTCAACACTATACTAGTACACCTAAAAGTCTGCCTATACAAAAGTCAAGCTACTAGTTAAAGGTAAATAACTTTGCCGATTAACTCGTCACCATTGCCATCAAAACCTCTTAATAGTCCAACCAATTCACCCTCGATGTTCATGTACCACGCAACAAATCGATGGGGAATCCACTATAAAAGCCCTACATCAACCCATAAAGTGGAAATACACTTAATATATACTACTGGTGATCTAGGTATAAGCATATTTTCATAAACATAATCAAAATGCATTGGAGCTCCAAATAGCGGTGGCGATGGGATCCATCCTACATATCTGAAAAATAAAAGAGTGAGTCGAAACCAAGTAAATGAAATCTCTAAGTCTAAAATAAGAGATCTCGGTACGAGCAACAACGTCAATTCGAGACAATACAAAGGCATCATGTGTATGACAAGTGCAACAATATGTACATCACCTTTCTTACGATAAAAACCGATAATAGCATTGCATGAGAACATTTACTTAAATATAAGAGCATGACATAACATATTATGAGAGGCTCTATCACCAATTAATTCCCTAATGAACATATGTGCCGATATGTTTTTGTATATGCTCATAGATATGTATTATATTCATTACTTCTCCTCTTGAACACTCCCGGGGCATCGTCACCTCTATTATATGGGCAACGGAATTACAAAACATATTACTTTCCATATTTAATCACATAGAAATAGTGCACATAATAACACCAATGTCTCATGATCTTCCTTACCTTAACAATGAATTCAACACTTATTTATTATTTCTTGCACGGCCGTTCTCAAAATTAATTTTTAGTACACAACATCATCTTATGCAAATTATTATCAAAATACAATCGATACGTCTTTTCCATGCATTACTTACATGAGTAATAATGATACCCAAGCAATCACAACAGGAACGTCAACGACTCAATGAATTGACTATGCGAATATTGACAACACTTAGTTAGTAAATTGATAATTTAGTATTATCATTAGAAAAAGACAAGTTAAAAAATTAACAACTTGAATTGAGTGTTCAAAAATCGACCACTTTGGGAACGACCTTTGAAAACGGTACCCCAATGATGAGCCAATTCATTAATATCGACAAATTGGTCCAGAAATTGATTTGGTACGAGAAATCGGTAAAATATTTAAAATTGGTGAGATGATCAAAACTGGTGAAATAATGAACTAAAAGGTAAATTTTACAATAGTTACAAACTCAACAACTTAAAAAAAAAAATTGGTATCTCGATAAAAGTCGATGAATTGACAACAATTTAGTCGGCCAACACTTAGTTAGATTTTCGTGAATGTCATTCTCAAGTCCAAATTCCACATCTTTACCTTTTTTTCATCCAATATACAACCACTTCTTTTGGGAAGTCAGTTTAAGTCAAACGAACATGACAAATCAACATGAAATCATTGAAACTTTCTCACACAACGTCAAAGATCGAACTAAAATTAAGTGCCATCAAACAACCAAGTTAATAGCACCAAGTAGATCAATCTAACTTAGTCCCTAAAGTTTCACTTACCTCGAATAAGGACTTGAAAACTTAAAGCTTTGATCACCTTGCCAATATCCAAAGGAATGAGATAGAAGTTATAATATCACAAGTGTGGATCCTTTGCTTTTGTTCTCAAGACTTGAAAATGAAAGTAGGAAAAGGAAGTTGGTAAATGGAAATAAATGATGAGGAGGAGGCTTTTTTTTTTTTTTGGGAAGGTGAAAGCTCTCCCAGGTCAACACACGGCCAAGATAAAGGTTATAAGAATGAAAAGATCAATCAAGGTTAAGAAATAAATGTCCTTGGGTTAAATCATTAGGTCTAAGAGGTAAAAGAATGTGTGTTCCAAAAGAAATGCTTTGAATCCACTAAAATTATTTGTGAACAATTCCGAATGCCAGAAAATTTCAATTCAGTAAATTTAAATTTAAAAATTCTCAAATAGGAAATTTAAAGTTTATCCATCCACATCTACAGCTAACATAGCAATAAATCAATCCCCGTCTCATTACACCACTAATGTACAAGTCAGCATCTCATCGATTTAATTCTAACACATTGGACTCTAGGCGACTACGTCACAGAAAATCGTTCTAAATATTGTTATCAAATATAGAATATTCTGGATGTCACAACTCTTCCCTCTTAAAGAAAATTCCAGACTTAACATAAAATTAAAGGTTTTTTATGAGATAAAGGTCAAATTGAGACAAAAGATAAAGTTAAAGGTTTTTAAGGCATTAGGCCTCATGAACTTATGCAATTTTTCCAATCAAGTCCTTGGATTTTTAATCTGTCCACTAAAATCCTTAAACTGGCATAACTTCTCTAATCAAGTCCCTCCTGCTCCAAATCCGATTAACTGGAGTTTAACGGCCTGTTGAAGCCGGCAATAATTTTGACGTGGGAAGCTCGTGAGTAAAATATTCGTATTGGAAAACTTCATTGCTCAACGGCAAAAAAAATTTGCCCCATCAAACTCTCGCGTGCTTCGATGAATTTGTCAAGCTACCAACGAGTCGAATTTGGATCATAAGGGGCTTATTGAGACAAGCTATGTAAGTTTAATTATTAATTTATACAATTTAAAAAAAATGCATGAGCTCAGGGTTAAAAATATATAAGTGGACTTTTATGTTTATAATGAGATAGAACTGAAAATGTTTTTATGTAATTCGAAGCTTAAATTATCAAAAGTGCACGCACTATGCACCTCTATACCTCACTACATCATCACCCAACACAATATATTACTACTGGTCATAATTTATTTTCATTTAACGAATAAAGGTTAATATAATAAAAATCGCAAATTGGTACACATGTAACAAATTTACCCTAAACCAAAACCTAAAACCGTTGCGACGGAAAATAAATCGTCGCAAAATTCGTCTGAAATTTGCGACGGAAAATAAATCCGTCGCAAAATTCATCCGCCGTCTGCGGCGGAAAAATCCGTCGCAAATTTGCGGCGAACCTTATGTTCGTCGCAAATTTTTTGCAAACGGATTATCTTTTTTCGTCGCAAATTTGCGGCCGGTTTATTCAAATCGCAAATTTGCGTCTTATTTTATTTCTAAAACAAATTTGCGGACGGATGTTTATTTTCCGTCGCAAATTTGCGACAATTTAATTTCCGTCGCAAATTTGCTACGGAAAAAGAAAAATCCGTTGCAAATTTGCGGCGAAACTCATCCGTCGCAAATTTGCGACGGAAAATAAACATCCGTCGCAAATTTGCGGCGGAATCTAAATCCGTCGCAAATTTGCGATGGAATATTTGGAAACGGAAAATAAAAATCCGTCGCAAATTTTGCGACGGAAACTAAATTCGTAAATAAATTTGAGGAAAAAAAAAAATCCGTCACAAATTTGCGGCCACCTAAATCCGTCGCAAATTTGCGACGGAAAATAAAACATTCGTCGCAAATTTGTTTGGAAATAAAATAAGACGCAAATTTGCGACGGAAAATAAATCCGTCGCAAATTTGTGACGAAAAAAGATAATCCGTTGCAAAATTTGCGACGAACATAAGGTTTGTCGCTAATTTGCGACGAACTGAAAAAGTTCGTCGCAAATTAGCGACGAACTTTTTAAGTCCGTCGCTAACGTAATTTAAAAAGTGCGCCCCGAATCCCCGCCCTCACCCCCAATTTCTTTCTCTCGCTCACCATTCTCCCTCTCTCTCCCTCTTTCTCGTTCACTGTACTCCTTCTCGCTTCTGCTTCTTCCCTCTCCCCCCCCCCCCCAAACCTCTTGCGCTTGCTCATGGCCTTCCCTGACTTCCTCCCACGACTCCTCCTCGCACTTCCTCCCGCACTTCCTCCCACGAATCCTCCTCGCGCATGGCCTCCGGAGCCTGCAGGGGCGGCGGCTCCTCCCCTGTCGAGGGCAAGGAGGAGCTCCCGAGAAATTAGAGGTGGAGGAGGCGGAGCAAGAGGAGCGAGAGATCTATACTCACTCGACTGAAGAAGGATGAATCAGAAGAAAATGGCCGGGGAAGAAAGGTTTCTTGGAGAAGAGAGCGTTCGGTTTCTCTGCTTGCGCGGAGGAATTCCGGCAAATCTCTTCCCCTTCTTCCGTCATCTGTTCATCGTCGCCGGAGAACAATCCCTGTAATCGCCATTTCAGATACATGAGACACCGCGGTTCGCCACTTCGGAAGTGCGAGTGGGTGTTGTTCGTTACTGTTTAGCCACACCAGGAGACTCACAGAGCTGTCGCGTTCCTGTTCGAAGACGATCGTGAAGACTTCACGCTGCTTCCAAACCAGGTAAGGCTTCTTTCTCGTATTTGTACTGTTTTGGCCGAGAGACATTGAATCGATTTTCGAGTTTGTGTGAAAATCTGATGAAATAAGGCTATTTGTTGTAGAATAACATGATTTAGGCACCTACACATCATTTCTTGATCCAGAATCGTGTCGGAATCAAATAGGAATCTCATTTCTTGAGTCGCATGCTACTTGTTTGACGATTTGCTTGAGAGAATATTAGAACTGATTTAAGAACGATTGTGTGAAAGCTTGATGGATGAAGAGCTTGGCGTGGGGGGTGGGCTTCAGTGAGATCTTTTCGGAGCAAAGTCAAGATGAATTTGAGATAAGGGGGGCAATTCTTAGATACGTGTTTAAGGGCTGTTATCTCATATCATTATTCATTGAAGCATGCACAAAATTTGTTTCTGAATATATCCCTAACCTTCAAAATCTTGGTCTACAGTAGGTAGTAGATATGTGGATGCTATTGATTTGTATGTTGTATTTGACATGATTTGGTGGGTTGCACCCTCTTGGGTACCGTAGTGGAGAATGTCCTTAAATTGATGATCATCCTGCTAGGGGGAAAACTGCAAAGAAAAGAGAAAGTGAAGAATCTCTTTATCTTTGATTGAGTGGCAATGACATATCCAAAATGGTGAACTATCAAGCATCATGCCTGTTAAAGAATTTTTTTTTTTTTTTGGGATGTTAGATTCTTCTCCTAGATGATAGAGTAGATATCGCCTTCTTGATGTAAAGACCTTGGAAGTTTGGATAGTGGGGCCATTGTGGAGCTTTCCAACTTCATGACTTTTTTGTGAGGGATGGCTCTTGGTGTACTTCCAACTTCTGTGGCCTTCTAGTTTTTGAGTCATGATCTCGTGTTCCATTGGAACTTAGCTAGTGTGTCATGTGGAAGCTGTTGAACTATGAGAAGCGATCTCTTTTACCATAGTCTTAATTAATGACCCGGGGGGAGAGAGAAAGAGATTAATCTGCTCTTGCTTGTCTTTGTATGTTGTGATTTTCTTTTTTGATTGATAATTAGTTTTATCTGACTCGTAGTGAAGCAAACATGGAGCCAACCCACGATAAAAGGCACGCCACCTGCTCCAAGGGACAGCCATAGCTGTACTAATGTTGGTGACAATTTGTTTGTGTTTGGTGGGACAGATGGGATGAACACTCTTAGGGATTTGCATATACTAAACACTTGTAAGTTACATTTACCATTTCAATTTCTCCCTTCTGTGGCCATACAGTCTTGTCGCCTAATAATGTGTGTATCTTTCCATTACACTTGCATTAGAGAAGTTGGGTTCTTTTTAATGTAATTTGCAAATCTGTTTTGTAGCTTCTCATACATGGATATCACCAAGTATTAGAGGGGAAGGACCAGAGGCAAGGGAGGGTCATAGTGCAGCACTTGTGGGTAAAAGGCTGTTCATATTTGGTGGGTGTGGAAAATCTCTTGATGATGATGAAGAAGTATATTATAATGATCTCTTCATATTGAACACAGGTACATTCTATTTAAAAAGTCAACATTTCTTCTTTGCCTCTAGTCCCTATTGACATCTATATGTGAAATTTCCCCGTGTGTGCATATGAGAGGTTGTGAATACTTGATTTTCCATCAGTGTGTCCTCCAACTTCATAAAGTACAATATCCATAGCATGCATCATCAGTTAAAAGTGCTCGTTAAGATTTTATTGTTTAGATTGCAGAGTTCGGGATTTTTTTTTATTTGGGTAGACAAACATGCTTGATCATTCCTTCTCATATCTGCAGGAGCTAACCTTGCAACTAATCTCAAGAGGCAGAAGCAAGAGTATGAGGCTATTATATCCTCATCGAGACTAATTTGCATGAAAATGAAGCGGAATCAAAGTGGCAGGAGCTAAAAGATGGTCATTGATTCATTTCTGTCGTCATTGTTTATTGTGCAAGATTAGTTATTATGCAATATTATTTATTCTCTCATTATGTATACTATAAAGAAAAATATTTATGTCATTCTTGTGGAAAATATAGATGAATGTATTTCATTTTCATATTATTATAATATTTTGATGTTATTAAGTGCTTAATCAATGTTAAATATAAATTTCAGAAATTAATTTTGCTTTTAATTAAGTTTAAAATCGAAAAATAAAATAAATGATTTTATTGTACGATCACAAATTATAAAAGTTCGTTACAAAATAAAATTTCATTGCTAATTTCGTCCCTAAACGATATTAAATTCGCAGAGTTAAATCGCTAAAGAATTAATAAAAATCATTGCTAAATTTGTTCATGAATAATGTTCATGGCAAAAGTCAAAATTTTTTTCGTGACAAATTTATGACGAATTTTGCCACGAGTAAGTTAAATGCATAAATTACAAACAAAAAAATTCGTACCAAATTAGCGACAAATTTTGCGATGGAAAAATAAATCCATCGCAAATTTGCGACGGAAAAATAAATCCGTCGCAAATTTGCGACGGATTTTGCGACGGAAAATAAATCCGTCGCCGTCGCAAAATTTGACGATTTTTTGCAACAATTTTGCGACGGATTTGAGTTAAATCGCAAATTTCGGAATTTTATGACAATTTGCGACGAATTTTGCGGCGGATTTTGGCGACGGAATGTGTTCGTCGCAAATTTGTGACGGATTTTGCGACGAATTTTGCGGCGGAATTAGTTTGTCGCAAATTTGCGGCGGATTATTTGCGACGAATTTTGCGACGGTTTGGTCCGTCGCCAAATTTGCGACGACAGTTTTTTATCCGCCGCAAATTTGCGACGGATTTTTGAATTTTCCGTCGCAAAAATTTGCGACGCGCCAGTAGCGACGGAATTTTTTCCGTCGCAAATTTGATTTGCGACGGATTTTTCCGAAATTTCCGTCGCAAATTCCGTCGCAAAAAACAATTTTTTTTGTAGTGATGGACATTGTTCGCCGTCGGTTTACTGGTTCTCTACATCACCTCAAATTTTCATTCTTGTCTAACGAAGCCTCAGGTGGTCCTCTTCATCCTTGCACGACTTTCCATCTGAGGTAAGTCGTTCGAATTTTAAAGTTCCATATTCAATTTTTCATAACCGATTAAGCGCTTTTTCGCTCCATCTTCGACATTCCATTTGCTATTAGGTTTATTTTGCTCATTTATGTCTACAGAAGAGGACTAATTCCATCTATTTTGCTTATTGGTATGCTTTAGTAATTTTACCATTAGAAAAGTAAATATCAATTCGCATAATATTAGAATAGGAATTTGCATAATAAAAAAATCATCTAGAAATTTAGAGTTTTTCATAAATAAATCTTTCAATGCATATTGATGATCATTTAGATTGTTTACTATTGTTACATTTTCACACACGCACGTCTTTCTTTCCTTCTTTTTCGTTTTCCGTTTTGGCCATCTTTCCGTTTCTTCTTTATTGCTTTTTGAAACTTTGTTGTTCTTTAACCAATTTTATAGTACCAATGAGTTGGTGAGCATAGAAGAAAAAGGAAAAAAAATTCAAATCTCTCTCTCTATAGAGTGATGAGCATCAAATCATTTAGTTTATTGGATAAAAGTCATCAAAATTCCAAACTATGCCCATTGTGACATATTTATCACAAACTTTTTTTATAACACAAAAAACCTCAAATTTATATCTGGGTGATACATTTACCATCCGTCAAATTCCGTCAATGAACACTGTTAAAAATCTGCCTACTTAGATGCCAAAAAGTAAACGGTGTTGATAGGATGCTCACGTGGCTTAAGTGAAAAAAAATGACATTGTTTTGGCTAAAAGATTATTTGATAAAACTTGGACGGAGGGTAAATATGTAATATAGGTACGAGTTTGGGGTTTTTTTTATGTCACAAGAAAAAGTTTAGGATACGTGCTCCGATGCTCATTTAGGATCATTTAGGTTATTTATTTATCTTATTACTATTTTCACATTAGTCAAGTCTGTATTTGAACGGCATTAAAGAAAAAAGAAATAGAAATCATGCGCATGCACATGCTTGGTCATTTATAAAGCATCTTCATAAAAAAAAATCACTGGAAATGCAGATAAAATAATTCAAGCATATTCTATCATTTAGAAGAGATCGTTTTATACATGAAATATACAAAGTGCATCCATTGCGTTAGATTTAGGTTTGCCATACACATAGACTATTTTTAGGTCACATTTATTTAAAAAAAATCATTATTTGCCTTGCACATTGCATATACACATTTATTATGATTAAGTCTCCCGTTAGCATTAGTTCATTTTAAGAAACTTATTTTGACACTGTTCGATTTCCTTTTTCTTTATCACGATGGTCCTATGCCGGTGCATTATAATATGGCCTTGCATTAATTTTACCTGATACGGCTCTGGTTTTTTCTTGTACTTGTTAAAATAATTTATTATTTTACCCGATGTGGCTCGGGCTGTTATCAATGCATTCATGCATGACCATTTTAAATTTTCATGTTTAGAGATAAAAAAATAAAAATATTGCATGAAAGAATTTTCCTAAAAGAGAAGAAGTGCCGCCAAGAGGCATTAGCTAAAACTAGCGTACCAAAATCCGAGACTCGAATCCTCTGCTTTGTAGGGGCAGGGCGGACTCTCGCACCTTATGTGGCTCCCACTAGCGTATAACTAGCACTACAAAAAAAGCCGGATTTTGCCACGAATTTTGCCACGAAAAATTCGGAAAAATTCGTGGCAAAATGAATTTGCGACGAAATTAGCGACGGAAAAAAATCCGTCGCTAATAGGCCGTCGCAAAATTTTGCCACGGAAAATTTCAATTTTCGTGGCTAATTTGCCACGGAAAAAAGTCGTCGCAAAATTCGTCGCTAATTTTTCGTGACTAAATTTGTGGCAAAATTCGTGGCTAATTTGCAACGAAAAAAATTCGTCGCAAAATTCGTCGCTAATTATTCGTGGCAAAATTCGTGGCTAAATTCGTGGCAAAAGTCGTGGCTAATTTGCCACGAAAATTATTGGTGGCAAATTTTTGTCGCTAATTTGCCACGAACATTATTCGTGGCAAATTTCCGTCGTTAATTTATCACGAACATTATTCGTGGCAATTTCCGTCGCTAATATTCGTGGCAAATTTCCGTCGCTAATTTGCCACGAATAATTTTCGTGGCAAAATTCGTGGGTAATTTGCGAAAATCAAATTTATGTCATTTTTTGCGATGAAATTATTCGTGGTAAAATTCGTGGCAAAATTGCGACGAAATTTTTTCGTGGCAAATTCGCATAAAATTTTTTTTTTCAATTATTTGCGACGAACTTATTCGTGGCTAATTTCCCACAAAAAATTTCGTGGCAAAATTCGTGGCTAAATTGGGACTTTTTTTTTGTCGAATTTTTGCGACGAACTTATTCATTGACAGAATGGTTGTGACTTTTGCGACAGACATTATTCGAAAACGAATTTGGCGACGAAATTTAATGAATAATTTAGCGACGAATGTTGTTTACGAACGAATTCAATTTGAAATCTAATTAACATTGATAGAAAATCACAGTCAAGACAAATCCTGTTCATCTTGCTAAGAAGAGTTCTAAATTAACAAGAACAAATCCCAAAAAGAAAGAAATGAAACAAAGTTCTAAATTAGTGGGTTCACAAACTGTTCATCTTTCCAAGAAGAGTTCTGGCACGTTGTCGATAGTGTTGTCCAAGAATCGAAGTCCTGGCCATCTGCAATGCAAACATCACAATATCAAACTCCTAACCCCTGTTAATTTTTTCACATCTATTCAACAGCAAAC
Source organism: Syzygium grande (assembly GCA_024733475.1). Lineage (NCBI taxonomy): Eukaryota > Viridiplantae > Streptophyta > Magnoliopsida > Myrtales > Myrtaceae > Syzygium > Syzygium grande. The sequence goes on along the minus strand of JAMXDD010000089.1, from coordinate 15,273 downwards.
ATCACGAAATTTTTTCACAATATCAAACTCCTAATCAGCAACAGCAAGGATCATCATCAGCATTTGGTTAGCAAGGATCATCATCAGCAAGGATCATTAGGCACGATATAAGTACCTCTTGGAAATTTAAACTAGAAAGGATCATCAGCAGCATCATCAGCAGCATCATCATCAACATCGTCATCAGCATCGTCATCAGCTGCATCATCAGGAATCTCATGATGTACGTCGTGAAGCTTACCATTTTGTTATTGAGAGCAAGAGAGAAACTTGGTCCCTGAAAAAAGGGGGCAGTTAGAGGCCTGATTGATTCAACTTGAACATACATTTGGCTGTTCCTATCAAAAAAATTTGGCCAAGTGCCTATCCAACTTTTTCAACAGTGCTTTACACGCAAATGCTATGGCATAACAGCCGTGATGATAAATGAAGATGCAATAAAAATTTATCTTCTATTCCTACAGTTAGCATAAACTTTTTCTGCAAAAGTGACAATAGAAAAAAAAGCATCCACACTGTCAACAAGAAAAGCTGGTAAGGAATTTGTAACTTACAAGTAGTATCGAATGCGAGGCAAACTGAGTATAGTTGTTGCAAACTAATGGGTCACCGCATCAGTACTTAATTCTCCTTCAAACCTATGAAAATATACAAGTGAAAAGATAAGGAAATTCCATTCCTTGCATAAAGAAAAAAAGCTCAAGAAGCAAAATTCAGTTGAAACTAAATAGCACCCCTACCAATTGTCAAGAAGCAAAATTCATAAACTCCGCTTACTTCTAAAGAAATATGTGTTAGTCACATGGAATTTGAGACATTGGCAACCAGAAACCGCATAGCTTCAGTAGTATATGCTCAAGATCCGACCACAATGCTCATGGCAAGGATTGATATCGACAAGCTCATAATTTATAGAGCATCTATAACCTGTGAGATTTTATTTCCCGACTTCGACTAACTTTTTTCTATCCAAATTTACTCTCATTCATCATGCGACGCATTAATATTAAGTCTTCCTTACTTTTGGTTGCTAAACGGTATTCTGGGCTTCTTCGTCAATTAGATGCGAAATCATCAGGGAGGATGAAAGAGTACCTGACTCAATGGGACCGACTCCTCTCCATGTGAACCCAATCTTAGAGATAGGACCGGTGGAGCCAAGATTTTTCAGAATGGCTGGCGTTTGAGGGGATCAGCGTTGAATAATGTATACGGGATGCATGCCAAAGAAGGTTTGGAAATAGTTTTCAAAGATATAAATGAAATAATAATAAAATGACTCCGAAACGAAAAAAAAAAAAAATAAAAATCACGAAAAACACTATTCACCAGAATCGTTTTTCACCAAAAAACCCATCTAAACGACTCCGAAATGCCAAAAAATGACCTGCATCACAGCCGAAGGCGGTGATTTTGGATCAGCACACCGTTTCCACTTGACCGACTAAATTTCAGCTCATTCCAACCACATTTCACCTCATTCCGACCAAATTTCAAACAAATTTCAACTAAATTTCAACCAAAATTTCAACCAAAATTTCAAACAAATTTCAAACAAAGTTCAACCTAAATTCCAGCTTATTCCAACCAAAGTTCCACATTTTGACTACATTTTTAGGTAGGCGAACAGATTGGGTCTTTACCACGAACAAACCATTCCATTTTAAATGGCGAAATAGAATGGTTCTTTTTTTCCCAGCATAAGCGGTAGCAAAAAGCTAGCCAACATAGAAGCGTAGCGAAAAATGAGCGAGACCTAACAACCAACACGTATGGTAGAGAAGCGAAACCAGCCAACACAGAAGCAAAAGCAGAAGCACAAAAGCAACCCCAAACGTACCCATCTCGGCTTCCCAACGGAAGCAGACCGAACAGAACCCAACAGAAGAGCAAACCGCACGTTGGGTGTCCTCGCTTCCCAGCGTCGTCCGCCGCCGAAGAACGCCAACAATCGCTCCCACCGAAGAACGCCCAAGAACGCCCAAGGTCGCCAAGACAGAGATAGAGAAGAGGGAGATTGGATTGGTTTAATCTTGAGAAGTGAGAAAAACCCTAATTTATATCTGCTCATGAAGGCAATGTCGTTTTGTGAATATCCGCTGAAATTAGCCACGGATTAAAATTCGTGGCTAATTCCGTGGCTAATTTCCGACGGAATTAGCCACGAATTTTTATTTTCTCGCGGCAAATTCAAATTGAAATATAAAATTCTCGCGGCAAACCCTAATATTTTTTTGAATTCGTGGCAAAAATCCGTGGCTAATTTGCCACGGATTTTAGCCACGGATTTCAAAAAATATTAAATTTTTTTTTTTTTTTTATAAAATTCGTGGAAAAAATCCGTGGCAAATTAGCCACGGATTTTTGCCACGAATTGCCATAAAAAGGAAAAAAATATTCGATTTTTATGGAAATTCGTGGCAAAAAAATCCGTGGCTAATTTGCCATGGATATTTGCCACGAATTTCAAAAAATAATTTTTTTATTTTTATAAAATTCGTGGCTAAAATCCGTGGCAAATTAGCCACGGATTTTTGCCACGAATTTCCATAAAAAAGCCTATCAAAAATTTGATTTTTAAGAAATTCGTGGCTAAAATCCGTGGTTAATTTGCCACGGATTTTAGCCACGAATTTCAAAAAATTAATTTTTTTTTTTTATTAAATTCGTGGCTAAAATCTGTGGCAAATTAGCCATTGATTTTTTTACGAATTTCCAAAAAAAAAAAAAAAGCCTATAAAAATTCGATTTTAAAGAAATTCGTGGCTAAAATCCGTGGCTAATTTGCCACGGATTTTAGCCACGAATTGCCATAAAAAGGAAAAAAATATTCAATTTTATGAAATTCGTGGCAAAAATCCGTGGCTAATTTGCCCACGGATTTTAGCCACGAATTTCCATAAAAAAAGAAAAAATATTCGATTTTTATGAAATTCATGGCAAAAATCCATGGCTAATTTACCACGGATATTTGCCACGAATTTCAAAAAATAATTTTTTTTTTTTTATAAAATTCATGGCTAAAATCCGTGGCAAAATCGCCACGGATTTTAGCCACGAATTTCCATAAAAAAAGCCTACAAAAATTTGATTTTTAATAAATTTGTGGCTAAAATCCGTGGCTAATTTGCCACGGATTTTAGACACGAATTTCCATAAAAAAAAAAAAATATTCGATTTTTATGAAATTTGTGGCAAAAATCCGTGGCTAATTTGCCACAGATTTTAGCCACGAATTTCCATAAAAAAGAAAAAATATTCGATTTTTATGAAATTCGTGACAAAAATCCGTGGCTAATTTGCCACGGATATTTGCCACGAATTTCAAAAAATAAATTTTTTTTTCTTTTTATAAAATTCGTGGCTGAAATCCGTGGCAAAATAGCCACGGATTTTAGCCACGAATTTCCATAAAAAAGCCTATAAAAAAATTTGATTTTTAATAAATTGCGTGGCTAAAATCCGTGGCTAATTTCCCAACGGTTTTAGCCACGAATTTCAAAAAATAAATTTTTTTTATTTTTATGAAATTCGTGGCTAAAATCCGTGGCTAATTTGCCACGGATTTTTTAGACACGAATTTCCATAAAAAAGGAAAAAATATTCGATTTTTATGAAATTCGTGGCAAAAAATCCGTGGCTAATTTGCCACGGATTTTAGCCACGAATTTCCATAAAAAAAAAAAAACATTCGATTTTTATGAAATTCGTGGCAAAAATCATATTAATTTGCCACGGATATTTGCCACGAATTTGAAAAAATAAATTTTTTTTCTTTTTATAAAATTCGTGGCTAAAATGCGTGGCTAATTTGCCATGGATTTTAGCCACGAATTTCCATAATAAAGCCTATGAAAATTTGATTTTTAATAAATTCGTGGCTAAAATCCAGAGTGGCTAATTTGCCCGCGGTTTTAGCCACCTAATTTCCATAAAAAAGGAAAAAAAATATTCAATTTTTATGAAATTCATGGCAAAAATCCGTGGCTAAGGTACTGCATAAAAACCATTCTCATTCAGTCTAAAACTGGTTTTTTGCTCCCGGAATCAGTTTTGGACCAAAAACCCGTTTGTTAACGCAATTTAATTTTTCTATTTCCGGGACAAGTTTTTGTCCCGGAACTCATTTTGAACCAGAAATGAGAACCTAAAAAAAGTAGGTTCTTCGTTTCTGGAACAAAATTGAGAACCAGAAATTCTGAGGAAATCATTTTCTTCATCCCATCTCTCTCGCCGGTCCTTCGAGCTCTCTGAGATTTGCCCGTCTCTCTCTCTCTCTCTCTGTCGCTGTCGAGAGAGGTCGCTCGTTTGCTCGCTCCTCCCAAGAGGAAGCCGTGGTCGGCCGCTCCGTCTTTTCTTGATCCTAGATTGATTCTTGCTTGGCGATTCGTGGTGAGCTTGTGAGTAGTGTTTGGAGGGGGATGGTGTTGAATCGAGTGCTCTTTGGAGCTCTGTAAATTCTTGGCATTTTGCTAAAATTAGACAGACTAGTAAGATTGGGAATTTGCTGCAGTGGTAGACTTTGGTGAAGTGGATCGTTGTCTTTCAGAGTACTCGGGCGTACCGTCGGGATTCATTTCCTTTATTTAGCTATGCCAGTCTTTTGGGTGTTGTAATTGTGATTCGCGACTTGAAAGATTCAGCTGCAATATCTTTTGGGTTGCTTTTCTTGCGTCATTTTCCCTCTCTTGCCGCCCTTATGCAGGGTTGCTTCCGGATGTCAATGTGCTTTGATTCTCTCTTATCATATCATTTTCTTTTGGTAAATGGAGCGACTTTGTACTGGTTTTTGATGCTTCCTTGTTACCTATGGCATCCTAATACCTTGCTTCTCTAGTTCATACATCTTGCTTTCTTTGCACTTCGGCTTTCCTTATCCTTACATGCATGATGCGCACTGTTCATGGCGGTTCATCCATTTGTGTGGGTTAGTTCGTTATATGGTTCCTTGCACTTCGGCTTTCCTTATCCTTACTAAATATTTTTTTCAGGTACAAGCTGCTGCACCTGCAAGTAAAGGAGAACTCGGGAGGGCCACCTAGACTTCTCTCCACACTCTAGCTGCTCAGGTGTTCTTAGCAAATAAAACCTGGTTTTATAATTCTTTACTTGAGTTGTAAGATATATTGCGCTTTTACTATGGCCTTTATAATTCTATTGATCAATATGTCACGGATTTTCTTATTATTACTATATTTGGGATTTAATTGATTGCTCACTGGTATGGATAAGATGATAGTAAAGCTTATATGGATCAATACTTGGGAGCTTTCTTTCCATTTCCAAATGGGATAAAGCTTAGGTCTTGCTAAATTCTTTATTTTACTTCTTAGAGGGGAATAAATATGCATGTAATCTAAAATCATATTTGATGAGGGGAATCAGAAAGAGCTTATTGTTTCCTCTTCATCTGACTTTGTTGTGTCGTGCATTGAGAATAACATACAAATAAAGTTGTTTTACTTTGGTTTCTGAATTTGTTTGAATGGTGTATCTGGTGGTAGTGTTACCTGTGCTGAATTGCCCGTAGCTTGTATGTGCATAGGCTATGGGGCTATTGTTTTCAATAGGTTTCCTTATGGTGGTGATTTTGAATGGTATTACCAGTGGAAATCAACTAATGTTTCAGTATTATGTTTTTTTGTATGACCTTGACAAGGCGTATTAGCTGTGATGACTAGTGTTTCTTCCTTGGATATGTTCCTTTCAACATCCTTGAGGTTAATAACTATTTTCATATCTAATGTGGTTCGGGTATCCTAGTCTTTTGGCTTGATGAGTCCATCTCAGCAGCTTGTAATAAGACCCCCCCTAATATGTCCCTGTTATTCTTTTTAATTGTGTGATTTTCCATTGGTCAATCTTGGAAGCCATAAGGCTTCTATTGATCCTTCGAGCGCACAACTGGTGCAAGGAATGTACTTCAACTTTCTCGTGTTGCTCTTCTGAATTTGTTTACACAATGCTTGTTTCTTTATGGTTTGCTAGTGATTAGACTGATTTTTGTAGGCTACTCTTTCCCTATCTGGAAACTGCAGTATGTTGTCCTATATTGCATTTTTTCTTTGGTACAGATCCTTTATTGCATTTAAGCATTGTAAGAAGTGCATATTTAGGTTCTGCACATGGCTTATTGCGATGTGTTACTGCTCCATACACCCCTTGCAAGCAGCTATTTGGATACATTTTTCTTACTTTGGTATTCCTTGATACACCTGACCCTAATGGGTGCGCTCTTTACAGTCAAATGCACCCTTGAGATTTTGGAAAATTACTTATCATGCATAGCTCTTGCTAAAATTCATGATTGATTGATCCCACGACATAATATAATTGCTAGATGCTGCATAAATTTTACAATGCTAGATAAGTTTAGAAGAAATGTAATGGTGCCCATTTATTATAGAAGAGAACACTGTATATTCTTTAACCTAATAGGGCTTGTGGAATTATAGCAAATTTGGTTGAGTATCCCTATCTCTTTACTTGAGTTGTAAGATATGTTAGCGCTAATTATATATTAGAACACTCAACAGTAAAGCACATGTACATTGAACGGTTCAAATTGTAGATGATATGGCTCTTTACATCAAATCTTCCGCATTTGAATTGGTACACCATATGATGTGTTTCATTTGATGTTCAACCAGTTAAGGGTAAATGGCATCTCAAAAAGAGGCATTTGTGGCAAAGTGGACTGAGCCTTTAACCAATTTGCTTGTAAGCTTATTGGTTGAAGAGGTAAAAAAGGGAAATCGCACCACTACTACCTACAACAAAGTAGGGTGGAATAACATAGTCACCGAGTTCAATAAACAAACAACACTCAAGTTTACTGTAGTTCAGTTGAAGAACAGGACAAACAAATTGAGGAGACAATATGGGAGTTATAAGAAGCTTCTTTCACAATCTGGATTTGGATAGGATCATGTTAACAAAACGATTATTGTGGAGGATCCAAGTGTATGGGATGATCACATCAAGGTATCAGTTTACTTGAGTCATTTTGTTCTAATTGTGGATGTATGTTTCAATGATGTTGCTCACGTATGTCACTATTTTTGAAATTTGCAGGATAACATCGAATGGGCTAAATTTCGAAAGGATGGGTTTCCTCAATATCCCGATCTGTGTATCGTGTTTGGTGATACATATGCTACTGGGGATTACGTAGTAGGAAATGCAAAATACTTGGTGGTGTCGGAGGGGAAGACAATGGTAGTGGTGGTGACAATGGTGGTGGTGCTTTGGAAGGTGATCCAAATGAACTTAGTGATGGAGTCTTCACACCTGACGTGAGTGCCACGCAAGTTCGTGAGAATCATAAGTTGGATAGGACTCCAAATTCCAAGAGGACGAGAAAGAGTAGCACATATGATATTGCTAGCACCTGTAAAGCCATTCAAGATATGATCAAGTCCAAGGCGAGTCAATCAACAAGTGGCTCCATCACCTCACATGCCCCTCCACTCGAGAACCCCTACTCCATGGGAGCCGTGGTTGCCATTTTAAATGGCATGCTTGACTTAGAGCAAAATCTTTACAACAAAGCTATGAACCAAGCATGCCTTAGTGCCAACTGGAGAGAGGGTTTCGTCCTATCTTTACCCGAAAGGAGACGCGGTCTTCTTGAATCTCTTTGAGTAGATGTTGAGAACTACGATGACTTTTTCATGTTTGTTTTATTTTCACTTAGTGACTTGTGTCCTTGAGATACTTTGGTTTGTTTTTATGTATGGAACTATGATGTCTTTGGTTTGTTTTTAATTATGCAACTATGATGCTGTGGCTATTGTTAATTATGGAACTATGATGACGTTGTTGCTGCTGTTGATTCCTGACTTATTTGTTGTGTTTGTGTTCTTCGTGCGAGGGCATAGGTAATATGGAGGAGGGTGAAAGTAGCAGCATTAATGGTCCAATAGCATCAGTTGAACCAATTGAACAGGTCTTCGATGATTTTGAACTTAATAGACTGAAAGCATGGATGTGTACTGTTTTGATGAACATGTCTATGCACACCAGAGAACCTATAAGGGACAGTAAATTGTCAGAGCCTGAATGGATGAGAGAGATTCTTTATGGACATTCAGATAGGATATATAAAGCTTTTCGAATGGAGAGGCATGTTTTTCTCAACCTTTGTGATTTAATGAAGGAAAGGGGTTGGTTGGTAGATAGTCGATATATTAGGGTAGACGAACAAGTTGGGATATTTTTATCTATGATTTGTCACACGAACTCGAATAGAGATTTATCTGAGAGATTCCAACATTCGGGACAAACTATCAACAAGTACTTTGCTAAAGTGTTGCAAGCAATTTTGAATTTGGTAAGAGAAATTATCGTACCACCTTCATTTGATGTTGTCCCAGAAGAAATTCTTATCAATCCTAAATATAATCCTTACTTCAAGGTAGGATTTGCATACATTCCTTTACATCTTCAATTACATTTTGATGATAATCTTGTATAATGTTAGTCTTCGCTGAAATGATAGGGCTGCATAGGCGCTATTGATGGTACTCACATTCATGCTTCTGTACCAGTGTCGAAACAGATCCCATTTAGAGGCAGGAAGGGAATTACCACTCAGAATGTGATGTGTGTTTGTTCATTTAATATGAAATTTACATTTGTGTATGCTGGTTGGGAAGGCTCTGCCAACGATTGTCGGGTGCTCTCCGCAGCACTCGAGACACATCGCTTACAATTTCCTCGACCTCCACCAGGTATTTGCTTGTTTTTGAAGGGATAATTTTCTTTATAATTGTATTGCATTTGCGAATCATGATCAATATATGAATACCTTTTGTTAGGCAAATACTACGTGGTAGATTCTGGTTATGCTGCAGCTCCGGGATTTTTGACTCCTTTCAAAGGGGAACGGTATCATATTAATGATTTTAGGGGTAGAGTGAGGCAGGCAACAACAGCAAGAGAATTATTCAACCATAGGCATTCTTCACTAAGGAATGTTATTGAGAGATCATTTGCGGTGTTAAAGAATCGCTTTCTCATTTTGAACCACATGCCTTCATTTTCAATTCAAAAGCAGGCATGTATTGTAATTGCATGTTGTGCTATTCATAATTACATCCGTGATCAAGACAAGATGGATAAGAACTTTTCCCAATATGGTGATTCAGAGTACTCGTTTGGAAGTGCACAAGATGAGGTTATTGATGATACATCAACAGAGGAGGATATCGAGATTAACATCCTTAGGAAAAGAATTGCCAATCAATTGGCAATTGATAATAATATGGCGGAGATTCCATGAAAATGTGTTTCCGACTTTTCTAATGTATTTCCATTATTTTGTATTTGAAGATTTTTTATGTTGGCTCTTGTAATGTGACGTGGCATTTTGGGATCTCCTATATTGGCTCTTGTAATGTGATGTGCTTGGTTTACTTTTCTCCATAAGCTTTTGCGATATTATGCGGAACGATGCATACTCACAAATATTGAGAGCAAATATCGATAACGATGGTGGTTGAATGCTAAAGACCCGTTCCAGTGCTTGGCCATTTGCATTAATTTGATTGGAATTTGTGTGCGGGCGTACGTAACGTTACGAATCCAACGTAAAATTTAATTTCAAAACTTCACAATTTGTGGCCATCCGCTTTGAGGAAAATTTAATTTTTTTTAGGTGTCGAAAAAAATTAAAAAATTAAAAACATATGTGGTCACCCATTTTGAGAGAAATGGATTTTTTTTAGATTCCCCAAAAAAATTTAAAAAATCAAAAATTTCAAAACTTCATAGAATGGCTTGGAATATCTGTAGTCACCTACTTTGAGGGAAACTTAAAGTTTTTAGCTGTCGAAAAAAATATAAAAAAATGAAAACTTTGAAAATTTCTCAGAATGGCTTAGAATACCTGTGGCCACCAACTTTGAGTGAAATTTAATGTTTTTTTAGGTGATGAAATAAAAAAGCAAAAAATAAAAAATGCCATTTGGGCACATCAAAAATTTTATATTTTACTCAAAGTGAGTGGCTAGAAGTATTCCAAGCCATTATGTGAAGTTTTCAAACTTTTGATTTTTAATATTTTTTTGTACCTAAAAAAATTTAAATTTCGCTCAAAGTGGGTGGCTAAACGTATTCTAAGCCATTCTGTGAAGTTTTGAAATTTTTCATTTTTTTTTTGATTTTTTTGATTTTTTTTCAAAGACCTAAAAAATTTAAATTTCGCTCCAAGGTTTGAAATTTCATAAATTTTCTATAAGTCATTCTATGAAGTTTTGAAATTTCTAAAATTTTAATTTTTTTTTTGGAAATCTCAAAAAAATTAAATTTCTCTTGAAATGGTTGGCCACGTATTCTAAACCATTTCTAAAAAATGGATTTTGAAATTTTTAAATTTTTTAATTTTTTTAAAGATTTTTATGAATTTTTCAGATTTTTTATTATTTTTATTCCATTTCTAAAAAAATGGATTTTTGTTCGAAATAGAATTTTATGTTGTTTATCAAACGGGTTTTGTTTTCAGGAAATAGTTTTTGTCGTTTTAAACGGTAAACAAGTTTTAGCTCATTCCAGAAAAAATTAAATTTTTGTCGATCCGTCATCAAAATCCTTTAAAAATTTGATTTTAATTTGCCATTTTAGCCATAATTTGCCATTTCCAATAAAAAAAAAAAATATTCGATTTTTATGAAATTCGGTTTTTTTTGCTACGGAATTAGCCATGGATATTTGCCACGAATTTTCGAAAAATTTTTTTTTTTTTATAAATTAGCCTAATTCGGATTTTTAGCCACGAATTTCAAAAAAAGCCTAAAAAATTTTTTTTTTAATGGCTTTTTATAAAATTTTAGCCATGCCATAAAAGGAAGAAAAATATTCGAAAATAGCCAAAAATCCCGATTTTTGCCACTGATTTTAGCCACCATAAAAAGAAAAAAAATTTCCATAAAAAGCCTATAAAAAATTTTTTTTTTTTTATAAATTTGTGGCTAAAATCCATGGCAAAATAGCAAATTTTAGCCCCGATTTTAGCCACGAATTTCCATAAAAAAGAAAAAATTTATAAAAAAATCGATTTTTATTTAGAAATTTCATAAAAAGCCTATAAAAATCCGTGGCAAAAGATTTTTATGCAATTTCCAAAAAAAGCCCTAAAATTTTGATTTTAGAGAAATTCGTGGCTAAAATCTGTGGTTATCGGCCGTGTGGGGGTTTACTCCCCAGCTATATTGGTGCCCAGCTATCGGCCGTGCGGGGGTTTCCTAGGTTACAAAAAAAAAAAAAACAGTAAATAGCAATAATAATATTCAACAACAATAATAAAATGTCTCAAAAAAAATTTGTAATAATAATAATCACGACATAATTAGTAAAATGTCTCAAAAATCTAAATCTTCACCTTCGTCTTCATATTGATCTTCTTCTTGAGCATCATCCTCATCGTCCTCATCATCCTCTGTCTCAAAATCTGATTCTGCAACACCTTCTAAATTTGATTCACGAATTTCAGTTACATCTACATCTATCATTGCTCCACATGGATCTCGTAGAGTAGAAATGTTATTTTCCTCAATTTGAGCCGCATTACAAACTTTCTCTTATTGATATGTTGTATCATTCTAGTGTTCCTCGATTTTTCTTCGTGCTTTAGTTTTACATACAGCCCACCAATCAGTTTTGTCACGTTTCAAACTAGGATATGATGCATAATATACTTGAATTGCTTGTTGTGCCAACACAAATGGTTCATATTTCTTATACCTTTTCTTGTGATTTATTTCAACCAAATTAAACTTCGTATGCACCTTCATTCCTTTGACGAGGTCGAACCACATGCACTTAAATAATACAACCCGCATTAATGGTCCGGGGTACTCTATCTCAATGATTTCATCCAACAAGCTATAAAAATCATTTTTTGAACTACCACAATTGGATGACCGAACATACACACCACTATTCATTGTGGCTTTTCCCATTTCCATATGCTTGAGTGTGAAAATTATACCCGTTTATGAAATATGCTGGCCAAGTTCTTATGCTTGCCTGTGAACCCCATGACCCCATGACAGATAATATAGTAATCCTTGCTCTTCAACTTGATCATGATTACGGTGAACCTAAGATTATACACGCAAAGTCAATAATATATATTTAAATGATGTATAAAATATTAATAACTTGGTTTTGATCTATATGCAACTTACATATGTTTTGAACCACGCTTTAAAATGTTCATCGCACAAACAATTAACCATTCGTTTGGTGGTGGTCATACATTAAAAAAAAAAAGAAAACGAAGAAAATGAAGAAAGGGGAAATGATGGGGGTAGGTGGTGTCAGGGCGCATGAGGGGGGGGACCAGCGTGGAAAAAGGGTAGAGAGAGAGAGAGAGAGAGAGAGAGAGAGAGAGAGAGAGAGAGAAAAGTCAAATCGCAATAATTGCCATCCAACGGCCACGATTCGAATTAAAAAACAATCTAATTAAAAACAATCCGGTCCCGAAAAATTATAATTAATAATTTAGGATTTGCCCAAATGGTATTAATAAAAACACACTGCGAGAGAGGTCTATCAATCCAAATCAGCACCCGTTCAAAAATTCACTTTTCACCTATCTCGAGTAATATCACGGCTGGACACAATAATATCGACACCGTCCAATTAAATTCGTCCTAGAATTCCGAGAAATTCGACACCAAAGTTCGGGCTCTAAATAACGGTCAAATCCATCGCTAACTCCGTTGCAAATTAGCTACGAAGAATTTTTCATCACAAATTCCGTTGCAAATTAGCGACAAACTGTTTTTTTCTTCGCAAATTAGCAACGGAAAAAAATTCGTCACTAATTTCGTCGCAAATTAACCACAAATTTTTTTTTCGTGGCAAATTCCGTCGCAAATTAGCCATGAATTATTTTTTGGTGGTAAATTCCGTCGCAAATTAGCCACGAATGTTTTTTCGTGGCTAATTCCGTCGTAAATTAGCCACGATTTTTTTTCGTGGCTAATTCCGTCGCAAATTAGCCACGCATTTTTATCGTGGCAAATTCCGTCGCAAATTAGCCACGCATTTTTTTCGTGGAAAATTCCGTCTCAAATTAGCCACCAATTTTATTTCGTGACTAATTCCGTCACAAATTAGCCACGAATTTTTTTCGTGGCAAATTTCGTCGCAAAGTTCGTCGCAAATTAGCAACGAAAAATTTTTCGTCGCAAATTTTCATGGCTAAATCCTTGTTTTTTTGTAATGTAGGTTAGTGGTGGCTCTAGTTATTATTTCGATTATTGATGGTTGAGAAATTAGGTTGTGGTCCGTATGGTTTGGGAGAGTCGGTGGAAGGTAAGCATCAGTTCACGACGGAGTAAAGGAAAATCCGATGCGGTCATTAGTACCTATATCAGGTGATATGGAGATGCAGTATCACATGTCTTGTATATTGCCCTCATTCTCATACCTACATTAAAAATCACAGCACAAAGGAACTCGGTGGCGTGCTACATGGATTATTCAAAACACACACACACACTCTCCGTCACTTCTCTCTAAAGTGGCAACAAAATGTGACATAGCCTTGTGTCACAGGTATGTCGATTTCACAACGATCCCACACCCATGTGGCCTTAGGATCACTCCCAAGTCAGCCTTGCACACACACACTCAATTCAACAAGAATGGAGAGAAAGCAACATAGTAGCATTTCTTGCTAAATGAGCATCTACAAATAAAGAGGGAGGATCCCCTATATATACAAGTGCGGGTCTAATCTGATCCATTGATCCCCTCATGATCCAACGGTGATGTTTGAACCGATACAATCATTACATGACTACTTAAGAAAGGTCCTAGGGGTGTGGGGAAGCTCAAGGGATACCTGTCAAGGGAAGCTGTAGGGTCGTTTGTCAGAGACAACTGAAGAGTCGTGGACGATGCTCATGCCTAGTCCCGAATGAGCTGCGTCCCATGCACGAATAGGCCATGTCTCATGCACATAAGGGGCCACGTCTCGTTCATGGACATGCTCGAGCCCTTCGCTCTCTTGAGCCGTGTCACTTGCATGTCATGTACTATGAACAAGAATCGCTCGTACTTTCCACGGTTGTCCCTTAAGTTTTGCATGTCCGGAGATGAATGGCTTTGTCGCTCATATCTCTGGATAGAACATGGAATTGGGAGGAAAAGTGCCAAAAAAGTCCTAAACTTTTTGCATTTGTGCCAATTTAGTCATAAACCTTTTTTTGGTTGCCAATTCAGTCATAAACATTTTGTATTGGTGCCAATTTAGTCTTAAATCTTTTTTTGGTGCTAATTGAGTCCTAAACCTTTTGCATTGGTGCCAATTCAGTCTTAAACCTTTTGTCTTTGTGCTAATTCAGTCCTTCCGATCAATTTTGACCTAATTTTCTTTGGCGTGGGCGCCAAATGGTGATGGCGGTCCACTTACGGTGGTGGCGATCCTTTGGCGATAGCGTGGACAATTTTAATAATATTTTAATTTTTATTAATTTTTTTCTTTTTTCTTTTCTTTTTTTTCTCCTCCCTCCCGATCACCCGGACGGCGGCCGGTCGGTGGCCAGAGGCTAGAGGCCTGTGCCAGTGAGGTCGTGCCTTGACCAGCTGCCGGGGAGGCTTGACCTCGCCAGATCCGGCGAGGTCAGGCCTCGCCCAGCGCCAGCGAAGGCGAGCCTCACCCAACGCAAGGCCGCCCTCGCCAGTGGCCGGCATGGGCGAGCCTCACCGGTGTCGGCCTATGGCCTCTGGCCACCGGCCGGTCGCCAGTCCGGCGACTGAATGGAGGGAGGGGAGAAAAAAAAAGAAAAGAAAAAATAATAAAAATTCAAAAAATATTAAAATATTGTTAAAGTTATCCACGTTAGCGCCGGTGACCGGCCACAGGCCGATCGATGTCGACGTCAGCAAAATCCAACCAAAAATGACCGGAAGGACTGAATTGACACAAAAACAAAAGGTTTAGGACTGAATTGACTCCAATGCAAAAGGTTTAGGACTCGATTGACATAAAAAAAAGGTTTAAGACTGAATTGGCACCAATGCAAAAGCTTTAGGACTGAATTGGCACCAAAAAAAGGTTTAGGACTAAATTGGCATCAATACAAAAGGTTCAGGACTTTTTTGGCACTTTTCCCTGGAATTGGGAACGAAATTTTCCACCTTAAAGTTCACGTAAGGAAATTTTTGTATGGCCTGATTATGAAGCAGCCTATATAAATTCTTCTCTAGCGCAGCTGTTTCATCACATCCACTTCAAAATATTACACTGAGAAGAAGAAG
>JAMXDD010000088.1:0-72080 GCA_024733475.1 Syzygium grande | reverse complement strand
TGATATTAGCTAAGGATCCCTCGTGGAAATTTCTTGGAAACAATGTTTTCCAAGTGGAATGAAAATTTTGTCAAGTTCCCTCACAAGCCTTGTCCTAAATAAGAGAATCAAATTGTGGCGTCGGATCATCCCTTAAACGAACATAGACGGCTTCATTTGGAAATTTGCTTGGATCGCTCCAAGATCACCACATATTTTCTAGATTCACTATCATTAACGACACCGATTTTCGATCTCCTTGCATTATTGGGCTTTCCTATGAATTGTGAAAAGAGTAAGGTAGAAAAGAGAATTTCTGTATATTTTTGTGTGTATAATACTGATGATACATGAGCCTATTTATAGGCTATTCAAGATAACTATCTAAAGCAACAAAATATTACAATATTAGAATAACATCAAATAGAATCAATCAAGGAAGATTGATATCTATAAGATTATATCTTTAACATCCCTCCTCAAACTCAAGGTGACATAGAAGAGGTCAACTGGAGTTTGGAAAAGAGATCTTGAAAACGCCTGGGTGGATGTACCTTAGTGAAAATGTCTGCCGTCCGATCAATCGATGTAATGGGAACAAGATGAACAAGACCTCGATGCACGTGAGAGCGTATGAAATGACAATCTATTTCAATATGCTTGGTACGCTCATGGAAAACATCATTATGTGCTATTGGGATAGCACTCCGATTATCACAATAAATGGTCGTTCCACCATTTTGACGGATCCCCATGTCTTCCAATAACCACCGCAACCATAGTAATTCTGATGTTGTATCAGCAAGAGCACGATATTCTGCTTCAGTACTTGATCGTGCGATGGTAGTCTCTTTCTTGCTTCGCTAGGAAATAAGAGACTTTCCTAAGAAGAAGCAGTAGCCTGTAGTAGATCTACGATTAAGAGGATCGCCAGCCCAGTCAGCATCAGAATAAGCTGTCAACTCTAAGCTTGAGTTAGCAGAGAAATGAAAACCGTGAAATAAGGTACCCTTGACATAGCGAAGAATGCGAAGAACAGCAGCAAAGTGAGTCGTTCGCGGCGCGGTCATATATTGACTTACGATATGAACAACATAAGCAATGTCAGGACGGGTAACAGTGAGGTATACAAGACTACCAACCAGCTGTCGATAAAGCGTAGGATTGGGAAGAGGAGTGCCATCTTTGGCATCAAATTTGGCATTAGTCTCAACGGGGGTTGTAGTAGTTTTGTCATCGGTAAGTCCCGCTCGAGAAAGAAGATCAGTGGCATATTTTGCTTGAGAAAGATAATAACCAGAGGAATTTGACGTAATTTCCAGACCTAGAAAGTAACTGAGCCGTCCGAGATCCTTCATTTCAAAATGTTGACTCAAATAATGTTGAAGTTTCATAATACCATTATAATCATCGCCAGTAATAACCATGTCATCCACATATAATAATAGCAAAATATACCCATGAGATGTTTGTTGAACAAAGAGTGCACTGTCATAGGGACTGGACGTAAAACCAAGACGTTCCATGGTGGAACTAAACTTAGAATACCATGCACGAGGAGCCTGCTTCAGTCCATATAATGCACGGCGTAGGCGACACACTTTATTAGGAGTGTGAGTATATCCAGGAGGAGGCTCCATATAGACTTCTTCAGTGTGATCACCATTGAGAAATGCATTTTTGACATCCATTTGAAACAGAGGCCAACGCTTAATAGTAGCAACAGCAAGGAGGCTGCGAACAGAAGTAAGACGTGCAACTGGAGCAAACGTCTCATCATAGTCAATGACATATTCCTGAGTGAAACCTTTTGCTACAAGTCTAGCTTTGTAGCGTTCAACTGTACCATCTGCTTTGGTTTTGATCTTGTACACCCATTTACAACCTATATCAGACTTTTCAGGAGGCAAATCAACCAAATCCCAAGTACGAGATTTTTCCAATGCTTGCAACTCATCCGCCATTGCTTGTTGCCAAAGAGGATTAGTACAAGCTTCTCTATATGTGTGAGGCTCGTGAAAAGAAGCAATTGTGGAATAACAGTGAAAATCACGAAGTCGAACAGAAGGTTGACTTACACGGGTGGAACGACGAACAGGAGAAGAAGAATTTGCGAATGGCATAGACATGTCAGGATCTCCCGAAGTGGGATTTCCAGAAATACCTGCATCAAGATTAGGAGAGGGCAAGTCCAAAGAGGAAGAATCAATTGTGTCATCTTCTGGAAAAAGATCTACAGAAGGATTGGTGAAGAAATGGACAGTTGGAACAATAGGGGAGGATTCAAATGGACGGAGAGATGAAAACATCTTATGTTCCCAAAATGTAACATGACGAGACACACGAAGACGATTAGAGATAGGATCCCAACATCTATACCCTTTATGCTCAATGTCATATCCAAGGAAGCAACATAGACGAGCACGAGGTTCTAACCTCGTGCGTTCATTAGGGAGAAGATGTACAAAACAAACAGTACATACAGGTTCTCCATCCTCCGACGAGTCCAGAACAGCAACGAGCATCACCGGAAAGCTTCTCACGCGCCCTCACGCGCCACCGAGGTCCTTTGCGCGTGAGATCCACGCGCTGCGTGAGACTCACGCGATCCGCTGGTCCGAACCAGTGACGTCATCCCGTGACGTCAGCGACACGTCACCGCCAAGTCATCTGCCACCTGTGATATCCACGCTGAGTCATCTGCCACATCATCATAGCACTGCGACGGTTGACCGGCGTTGACCAACCGTTGACCTGCGTTGACCGGCGTTGACCGACCGTTGACCGGCGTGGACCAGAACGGTTTATTTATTTTCTGACCGGTTCGATCTCTTTTGGACCGGTTCTTGGCATTTTCAAACCGGTTCCTGAGGTATTTCGACGTCCTGAATCCATTTTTGGCCTTATTTTGTCAATATCAGCCTTGGAAATATCAGTTTTCTCGAAATTCATTATATTGGGTTCATTCTAATATCATGGAAAAGTTAGAAGTCTCGGTACCCATTCAAACCATCTTGAATGGATCAAACTATATTTTATGGGCTCAAGAAATGTCAAGTTTTTTAAAAGGACGTAAACTTTGGCGTTACGTCACTGGAGGTATTCGCGAGCTTATTCAGGCTATTGGTGAGGCTGATGATAAATTTGCTGAACGATTAGAGGAGTGGGATAGTAGGAATCATCAGATACTCACGTGGATTCGAAACACTTCAATTCCATCTATCAAACTTCAATTTGGTCGACTCGATACATCAAAGGAAGCTTGGGATCTTCTTGCCAGTCGTTATTCCACGTCAGATATTGCTCATCAATATCAACTATTAGGGAATTTACATCGCATGCATTAGGAGACAGGTCAGTCTATTAATGAATTTTTATCTTCGATGCATGCTATATGGGATCAGCTAGCCTTATCTGAGCCTAAATGGGAGTCAACTACTGATGCCCGCATGTTTGTTGAATATCGCGATCGAATGCGCGTAATGCAATTTCTGATGGCACTTAATGATGAGTTTGAACCTGTGCGAGCTTCACTTTTGCATCGAGATCCTTTACCTCGTCTTGAGGCAGTTGTCTCAGAATTGTTGACGGAAGAAACTCGACTAGCTACTTTAAAAGCACAACGTGCTACTCTATCAGTCTCCACTCCTACAGATGCAGTATTTGCCACTTCTGGTTCTTCCTCATGGCGAAAGCCTTCATCAGACGCTTCGTCGTCGATCTGGTCATCGTGCATCCAATTGTTATTAGCTACAACCTAAGCAACCTATGGGAACAAATAACCGATCTCGGTTCAGAGGTCCGCATGTGCGCTCATCCATTACTACTGCTACCACTGAGGATTCTTCCAACCGTTCATCAGTTACTCTATCTTTAGATGATCTTCGAACCACAGTCGGTTCCATTATTCAAGAATCTGGTAGTTCTAGCTCCTCTGTACCTAACTCCTCTGCTCTGTCGGTTAATCCAGGTACTTCTAATTCGTGGTTCTTTGATTCTGCCTTCTGTAATCACATGACCTTCAACTCCCATTTATTCAAGTCAAAATCATACACTTCACAAACACCTATTATTCATACTGCTGATAACTCTAAGATGCTAGTGAGTCATACAGGGAACATTTTGACGTCCACATTATCCTTGCCCGATACATTTATGGTTCCCAAACTCTCATTAAACCTGATATCTGTGGGACAACTATGTGAACTTGGTTTTGAAATTAATTTTTCTTCGAATGGTTGTCATGTGCAGGATCCACGGACGGGACAGACAGTTGGGACAGGCCGTAAAGTGGGTCGCTTGTTTGAACTTGTTTCATTAAAGCTTCCCAATTCCTTTATTAGTTGTGCTACCACAGTTTCATCTCAAACTTGGCATTCTCGTTTGGGTCATCCTTCTTATTCTAGATTAAGTCCCTTGATTTTAAGTGGTCATTTAGGTTCCTTTCACAATAAAACTTTTGATTGCTTGCCTTGTAAATTGGGAAAACATCATGCCTTACCATTTAATATTAGTGACTCTGTCTCTTATGCTCCATTTGATCTCATTCATTCGGATATTTGGGGACCATCTCCTACTCCCACTATGGGTGGATCTCGTTACTTTGTGATTTTTATAGATGATTATTCTCGTTTTACATGGCTATATCTTATGAAGAATCGATCTGAACTTACTCATATCTACAGTAACTTTGCTGCCATGATCAAAACACAATTTTCTCGCGATATCAAAGTTTTTCGTACTGATAATGCCATGGAATATAGGGATAGAGAGTTCCTTAGAATTCTTTCTCAGAATGGTACTGTCATTCACCGTTCTTGTACAGGAACTTCTCAACAAAATGGTCGAGCAGAGCGTAAACACAGGCATATCTTAGATATCACACGAACTCTTTTAATCTCAGCATCTTGTTCTGAACAGTTTTGGGGAGAGGCCTGTCATACTGCTATATATACTATCAATCGTATTCCGTCATCTGTTATAGGTAACATTACTCCTTACGAGCGTTTGTATGATAGTGTTTCCAATTACAGTCTACTTCGAGTTTTTGGTAGTGCTTGTTTCGTACATCTTCTCCCTAATGAACGCACGAAGTTAGAACCTCGTGCTCGTCTATAACCTTATAGATATCAATCTTCCTTGATTGATTCTATTTGATTTCTGATATTGTAATATTTTGTTTTGGATTATATCCAACTATTGACGTCGGAAAAGAGGCTTACAGTCGATGGTGTCGGAGGACCAGTGACGTGGCGGCGCGTGCGGAAGTTTCCCGAGTCTTCTTATGACGAAAATTGAAGGGTCTAACTCGTTTTGTGGCAGCGATCAAGACGACAGTTCGGCGTCCGTCCGGCGGAGAAAGGATATCCCGCGCGGCTATGGCTACTAGCTTAAAAACACCGTGGCCCTTTCCTCAAAGAAAAAAAAATATTGGCTCTGATACCATGAAAAGAGTAAGGTAGAAAAGAGAATTTCTGTATATTTTTGTGTGTATAATACTGATGATGCATGAGCCTATTTATAGGCTATTCAAGATAACTATCTAAAGCAACAAAATATTACAATATCAGAATAACATCAAATAGAATCAATCAAGGAAGATTGATATCTATAAGATTATATCTTTAACAGGGTTTTACCAAAAAATGAAAAGGGTAATCGTCGATCATCCAACATAAACATAAAAAATCAATTCTTTACACCGACAATCAATCTAATAAAAATTTTAAAAGTGAAAAAACAACAATATTTTGAATACGAGAAGGGGAGTAGTGTATGTGCGAGAAAGGTTCAGCAGAACAACAGGAGGCTATTCCTCGTATTCATTTACAAATTCTTTTTACACGGTACCAGCAGAGCCGTCATCGCCCGAATCAAACACGATTCGATCGAACGCCCAACAACATCCGACCTGGCAAACTTTGGTCGAACCAGAGACGAAATGCCCAAGAGGCAAAGACGCAAACACCATGGCGGTCGCACCAAGACACTTCCATTAGCAAAGATAAAGCTCTCATGATCCGACGAAACAATGGCTTGCTTCCCCAGATTCATTGCGGACGCGAACAATCAACCGTGGCGGATGCGAAAACACACCCTTTCTCGCTAAAAATTTCTCATGTGGGTCGCCAGGCCAGGCCGTTTCGCTGCAATCCGAAAAGGGAAGAAGCTCCGACATTCTACGCCCAAAACGGAATCCCCAATCTACTACTCCCAACACGGATATATTCGGCACAAAAGCGAGACACACATGTCGGTAGCATCAGATTGGACGATGATGCTCGACTCGGAAAGATTTCGCCGCCTCTTCGCATCTTCTCGTGCACTGAATACTCACTGCTCGCGGAAGGAAGTAAAGTAGATGATCCGGGATCCTCCGTTTTGAGCATAATGACGAGGCTCGAGATCGACGGGGTGCTCTCGACCGCTTCGATGGATGGGATGGTTTGTTGTGGACAAAACGGCTCATGCATTGAGGTTAGGCCATGAATTTTGCAGTGAGGAGACTGGCAGTCCTCCCGTGACCATATATAGGCAGCCACTTCCCGGGGCTTCCGAGGGGCAAAGTTGAATATTACCCCTCAACTTTGTTCTAATATGTTCTAATATGAAATGTGATTTTTGAATATTTAATTTGTTCAATGCAGATATTTTGTTTGTTCAATATGGTTTCTGGGCTTTTGGTACATATTAAATTTAATCCCCTAAATATATAAAAACGTTTAATGTTGCTATTGAATTTGAATTAATGGAACAGTTCAAGAACTACATTGAGCATGTACCAAAAGACCAGGGGCCACATTGAACAAATTAAAAGTTCGGGGACGAAATTGCACGTTGGACTAAAATTTAGGGACCACACTGAAAAATTAAAAATTCATGAACGACATTGCATGCTAGGCCAAAGTTTATGGATCGTTTGTGTCATTTTCCTTTCCCCCCCTCCCTCCCCAAAACTAGTGATGCCTAAGCCTAAACTGTACATTTTAAAATCTTATTTCTTATATTGACAATAAATATAATAAAAATCTCGTTTCAAAATTGCTAAGTACTTGCCATTTCTATTAGAAATATAGGCTATTGTTACTAGCAAGAAAAATTGCTCATACTTGTTTTAATTAATTAAGCTCCGCTTGTTTCATAAAAGATGAATGATTTGAAAAATATTTTTTCTCAAAATGATCGCTTGAAATAATTAGTCAATAAAAAAATTTACATTATTGGTAATAATTTATGTCTAAATATTTTTATGGACGATGATAACATTTTTTGTTTATTAATTTTTGCAGGTGATACAAACGATTATTTTCAAGATTTTTTTTTCATATTATTCATTTTCCACAAATTCCTCTGTACAAAAGCCTTAATTAAGTAGTTAATTTCTTGGATTCTATCCCATAACAACAACCCTAAGAAATGTTCAAAATCTATTCCATTAGTTAGGCAAACCCAACGGCCACTTTAACCCTAAACGCCAGGCCAAAAAAAAAAAAACCCTAAACTCATATAGAAAATTTTCACAAAAAATCCATGAATATGTTTAAAACAACCTATTTCATATGACCCCATATTCTATAAATGGACAACATTGTATCATATAATTATCAATATGATTGACAAGTACTCGATGGATCTCTTACTCTATAAATTTGAATCCAAAATTTTTGTCAGGTATTCTATAAATCTTTTATCTTTACTTTTACAACTAGAAAAATTATATTAAAAAAGCGGATCAAAATCTCTACATTCTCTTTTATTCTATTTCCAACTTATCTTCTTCGCTATTTCTCTTTATACTTCATTAAATTTCCATATCTGTTTTTCAGATGTATTATATGAGATGGTATCACAAAATTGAAAATGGTCAAAATCATTTTCGAGCTTTAAAAATGGTTTACAAAATAGAACTATGATTTTCAGCAGTGCTACAAATATTTTACTTTCCAAAATTATAGAACTATCTCATTTTGTAATTATTTAAATTTCTTTCTTGAACAAAATCGATTGTTTTAAGTTTAACATCACTTAATGAGATAAGGGAGAAAGGGCTTGCTTAGATGGTTATGCGACAAAATATACAATAGAAATCGAAATCTTACCAATTATATTGCCAAAACCTTCGAATAACACTCACTATTCAAGATTGGGTAACAACTAATAAAGCTTATAATTTAATTTTCATTTATACTCAAACAAAGTTTTATTTTCATTTTGGGTGCTCAGAGATTTCAGGGCTTAATTAACATTCAATACTTAAATGTTCAACACTTATTTTTCAGTGTTATTGGACGAACCCTAAGGCAATGAGAAGTAGAATAAAGATTTCTTTCTGGTCCCATTCCTTCTCACCAAACATACTGTTAAATTCTTCAACGTGCAACTGACCCATTTTCAGAAGAATGTTATATAAATATATGGACAAAATTCGACACAATAGTATTGACCCTTTAATAAAGTCTAAAGTCATAGAATAAATACATCATACTTATGTTTAAGGACCAGGTGGTCCAGTTCCCGATCCCAGAAATTGGGAATCAGTCCTACTGGTCCAGTTTCTGGGTGAGATCGGATTGGACCGGACCGAGAATTTATCACCTCCGTATGGCGACGTGGGTAAAAATAAAAATCAGCGGGCTGTGTCTAAAAAAAGAAACGGATAACCTCTCATGAACTCCGAAATTGGTTGTGCTATTCAAGTAACCAAAGTGAAAGTTTCCGGTACATTTTATTATTGTATCCCTCTCGTTGAGGAGGACGAGTGACAAAGCCAACAAGTCTCGATACGAGCCCGACCCTCGAATCTCCGATCAGCCTCGGACCGGATAGTGAACCTATCAATCCCTACTCCGAAATCACCGGATAGTTAATTCAAGTCTAGAAAATTAAGTAAATAAATACGTTGCAACATAATAGGAAAAGATTAAAATGAAATAAAAAAAAAACAAGAAAAGACAGAGAGCGAAGCGAAACCCCATGCTCAAGTGAAGAACAAAACAAAGAAGAAGTACAGATTTAGATAATCACGTGCGGCTATAGGCCAGTAAAATTTCCCATGCACCCGTTGCTGCGATACCTTCGCCCTACCTGAAAGTCCATTTAGTCGGAGAAAACATTATGTATGCCTGCCTTGCCTTGGCCCATCAATACACTGTCCTTTATATGCACGAGAGCTTGTTCAGCAGACCTTGTTCTTCACGAGAGCTTTACAATAAGAAAGGACACATGGAGAGAGAGAGCCCAGAAGAAGATGGGATGCCAACAAGCTCTCTGCTTGTGGGTAACTCTGGCGACTCCCAAGTCTTCAAGTGATCCCTCGGTCACGCCACTCGTTGTTTTCAGCACTCTTGTTGCCGTTTGCGGCTCTTTCGCCACAGGGTGCGCCGTGAGTATTGTTGCGTCAACTTTTCGTTGATTGCTTGCATGTAGTTTGATCACTTAGAACCCGGCTCTGTTTTCTGTTGAGCAGTCTTGCTTTCCTTTGTTTTTTCTGTTCTTTCTTGCATTTCCTTCACAGTTTCTTTCAAATTCGAGCGAATGTTTCGTCAGAGAAAGAAAGAGCGAGAAAACTGTTTCGCGGTCGATGTTTGTCTTTTCACAACTTTCATTTTTTTCAACAAGGTGAGGTTCTTGTTTTGGCATTCGTGTAATGTTGCAACAGTATCTGTGTCTGCAATTCTTGTTGAATGTCTGGTTGCTTTTTGACTTTTATTGGGGGGGGGTTGGTGGGGGCGTGTGAGAAGGGAAAGTGAATAATGTTGCAGAAGCACCTGCTCGGCATGTTGTGGATCACATGGTTTAATAGACCCAAGATATTATGCTGACCTTGATTTTAAGAATGTCATTATTTGGACAACGTTAAAAGACTCGAGTTGCTTCTCTAGGATCAATTCAGTTTTTTTATGGATACTCAATTTAGCAAAGAGACATGAAATTATCACATTTCACTACTTGGATTGAATTTTTGAGAAAAAAATACTTCTGAAAACCAATTTTAAGGTAATTTATTCTTTTATTTTATGTCTTGTATCTGGAATGTGATCTCCCAGGCCACTGCTCTGTTTGGGCTGTAGTTTCTCATGAGGTTACTCTCCACCAATTAGAAGTCACCATAACCAGTGGCATATTTCTCTAGTGCAGTCTGTTTATTCATCGCCCGCTGAGTCTGGAATAATGGAGGATTTGGGGCTCTCTACGGCAGCCGCGAGTCCTATCATGCATACATGCTACATGTCCTCAGTGCATTGCTAGAACGGACGATGAATTTTAGTCTGTTTCAGCCAATTCATTGTTCAGTGAGATTGTGAGCAGAAAATAACTTCTTTATCTGTGACATCATTATAATAAGGGAATTTTTGAGTCATGATTCGGGTTCTCCAATATTGGCATTCCCGATTCTTCCTGTTACAGTATTCACTTTTTGGTTCAACATTAACAATTGGAGGGTTACTAGGAGCTTTGGTCAATGGGTGGATGACAGGTATGATGGGTCGCAGACGTGTAAGTCATTCTCTAGCCTTTCCGGCTATTCTTGAATTTGAAAATCATATATCTTCGGTGAAGAACCTGGAAAAATCTTACAGAATTCTTGACTGGTGTGTTGTGACACAGACAATGGGGATTGCACAAATAATTTTCATTGCAGGATGGCTTTTTATAGCATTTGCCGAGGTTTGTGCACTGTCTATTTGGCTCTTGAGAACATTGTTTGATAGATCGTCCATGACTTGACCCACAAAACTTCAATTCCATTTCCTGCTCTCAAATCTACCAGATTATACGTAAGTGCTCAGAAGAATATCTTGACAGGAAAGGGGTTCGAATAGTGGACTACGGGAGTGTTTCTGTGATTTTTCACTTCATTTCTAATATCTGATGGGTCACATGCTCCCCGTGACAAATCGTCTTTCAAACTATTGTCGCGACCTCCCCGAAGCGACCCTGTCGCCTACGGGGTTTGGCAAATGGATTACTAAGTTAAACCTAGCTCAAGTTCTTCCAAGCCCATACCAATTCGCGACTTAAGTTTAAGTCACTGACATGCAAATCAATTTCATTTAGGAGTCGCCACTAATCGATTTTTGGTGGGTCGATTAGACACCTAAGTGAAGCGCAGGAGAAATGCTTCACTTCTACGAACCAGAGATTCTATGGGTACGGGAACTTGATTACACTAATTGACAAACTAGTGCCTTTTCGGTACCTGATCTTGTTCAATTCACCACCTAACCCGTTCTCGCTAATCGAGAGTCTCAAAATTCCGTTCCTAACTAAGCTAAGGGAAGCAATAATTAATATCTAAACTTAGACATGCATAACCAACTACGCGCGAGGTTAAATTAAATGTGCAACTCAGAGTGTGTGAACCGAGCGACGTGGGATTAAATATAACACTAAACATGCGAACAAGGCAAGAAAACTAATTTCGACATCGAAATAAAACTTCTGATTTTTTTTATTTTTTTGATTTTTTTTAAAAAATTTAATTAATTTTTTTTTTTAAAAATAAAAATTAAAAGATTTTTGAAATTCTTTTTTTTTGAAAATTTTTGAATTTTTTTTTGAAATTTTTTTAAAAAATAATAAATAAAAATAAAATAAGATAAAACAAAATAAAAAGATGAAATTCAGACTTTTCTCTTTTTAATTTTTTTTAAAAAATTAATTAATTTTTTTAATATTAAAATAATACAACATTAAAATAAAATAAAATAAAAAGAAACCGGATCCGGGTAAGATTTCCACGTCCGGCCCGGATAAGGACCGACCCGAGCATGGGGCCGGCCGGGCAGGGGATCGACCCGACGCCCAGCGTCGGTCCGGGTCATGACCGAACCGGACTCATTAATTGAGCCCGGTCTGATTTTTTTATAAAAGGAGAGGGTCCAGCCGAAATTCTTTTAAATCAAACTAAAGCCCAACAAGAAAATAAAAGACAAATAAGACTTCAACCCAATTATCCAAATCAGCCCATCCGCTTAAAAATGGCCCAAAACCTAGTAAAACACAAAAAGCCCACGCTTGAATAAACCCTACCGGTCAACCCCGCGACCGACCCGACTCGCCGACCCGGTTCGCGGCCGCCTCCGCGGCTTCGCGGTATGACTAAGCTCTTAAATCTCCCTTAGTCGGCCCGGTAGCCGGCGGCCGGCGCCCTGAGGCTCACCTCGCGCGTGCGAGCGGCCACGGCGGGCCTCCTCGATCGTCGTCACCGCGTGGCGGCGGCCGACCTTGGACGTCAGACCTGGCGAGGCGGACAGCGGCCCGACCCAGCCCGGCGATGGACTCGGCGGCCCTCCTTCCCACGGTCACGCTCGGGCGATCATCCGGTGGCGATAGCCCGGAACCAACCAAGCCCCGATGAGGCGAGGGCAGCCGCGGGGTGACCAAACTCCGGCGAGGACTCCGCAAACCGAGCTCTGCTGCGTGTTTCCATGACGAACCGTCTTGCGTTCGTCGTCGACACACCGAATCCTCGACCTTGAGCTGGATGCACCTAAGACATCGCCAATGAAGGGAGGGACCCCACGGTTTGGGGAATGCGTCGCTCAAAGGAAAACAACATATGTGTCTCACCAAGGCAAAGTATCGAACGGTTGGTGCGCGCTGAAAACGGGGATTTCCCGCACAAACGAGACTCGAAACGACCGGATCATCAACACCCAACACGCGAGGAAGGCGGGCACAGCGATGCCTCACGGGCGAAGCTCGCTGGAAATGGACGTACCCGCGGCGCTCCGGCGGTGAGTCCCAAGCGAGCACAAAAGAAAAAGAAAAAGAGGCGAGGGAGGGAATGGCGTTGATGCATTCCCCATCCGGCTCGGGCGGCAAACGGCGGATCGGACAATGTCCGGTCGCCTTGCACGCGTCCGGGCGGAATCCTCGAAACTACCGAATCAAACCATACCAAAACAAAATCGGCGAGTGTCCGGTCGAGACCTACCGTGAAGAACGTCGAAGCCGCCGCCGCGGTCGTTGACAAAAATGGCGCCGCCTCGGGTCTCACTTGCCGGCGCTCTCGGCTTCACTCTCTCTCTCGGCTCTTCCCTCGCTCTCTCTCCGAACTTCGCCCTCTCTCTCTCGGCTCTCGCTCCTTCTTCCCGTTTTTCTCCCTCTGGGTTTTTTTTTTTTTGTCTCTCCTCGCCTCTCTCCTCCTTGATATGAACCCCCTTCTCTCGATCTCTCCTCTCTAATTGCTCCCCCCTCCCAGAAGAGCTCTCTCCGTCGGGTCTCTCTCTCTAGATCTCCTTTTCTCTCTCGCTCACCGCCCCCCCTCTCTGCCTCCGTCCCCCCCGCACCTCTGCCTCTGCTTGCTCCTCTCCCTCTCCTTTTGCCCTCTGCTGCGACCGCTGCTCTTGCTTTCTTTTTCTCCCGGATCACGTGGGGCTAAGAAGAGGCAAGTGGGCAGTGTGTGGGCCAGCGTTTGACTAATTCAACGCTGGCCCTTTTTTCCTTTTTTTTTTAAACTAATAATTTTTAATTGTTTTTTTAAAAAAATTAATTTTGAAAATAAAAATGGAAAATATGTTCTAATAGGCCCTATTAATGCAAATGCACCTAATAACTATATGCCATGTAATTTGAATGACAATATTTTTGGTTTAGGGGTTAAACCCTAATTTTTATGTGATAAAACCCTA
Source organism: Syzygium grande (assembly GCA_024733475.1). Lineage (NCBI taxonomy): Eukaryota > Viridiplantae > Streptophyta > Magnoliopsida > Myrtales > Myrtaceae > Syzygium > Syzygium grande. The sequence continues at coordinate 58,464 of JAMXDD010000088.1, read as the reverse complement.
AACGATTTGGACAAAATTTAGGTGTCAACAGCTGCCCCTCTTTGAAGGGGAGTTCGAAGAAGTTCCATTCAAAGATATGAGACACTTAAATTTTGTTCACAGAGGGCACGGGGAGATGTATGAGAGATGATTTTTTTTTTTTTTTTTTTAAGAAAATAAGCTCTGGGCTACGAAAGCTCACCAGGTCGATGAAGTGCTCCGGGCTGCGAAAGCTCGCTGGGCAAGGAAAGAGGAAGACTCTGGGTTGACTTTTAGGGACTAAAACCCTGTAAACGTCGAAAATTCCACCTAGGGATTAAAACCCTACGAGCAGCTAAGATCCCGCCTAGGGACTAAAACCCTATGAACGGCAATAAGATCAATACCTTGCAAGAATGCCTAGGGACTAAAACCCTATGAACGTCTAAGATTCTGCTTAGGGGCTAAAACCTTATTGAATGGCAAAGGGAATAAAACTTAGAAGGAACGCCTAGGGACTAAAACCCTATGAACGCCTAAGATTCCGCCTAGGGGCTAAAACCCTATTGAACGGCAAAGGGAATAAAACTCAGAAGGAATGCCTAGGGACTAAAACCCTATGAACGCCTAAGATTCCGCCTAGGGGCTAAAACCCTATTGAACGGCAAAGGGAATAAAACTCAGAAGGAATGCCTAGGGACTAAAACCCTATGAACGTCAAAGATTCCGCCTAGGGGCTAAAACCCTATTGAACGGCAAATTGCACTCAAGATTTTGAGATACCTAATGGTTTTCACTCAGGATTTTAAAGTGCTCAAGATTTCCACTTAGGATTTTAAATTGCACTCAAGATTTTCAGGGTTTTAATGAGGGACCCGAAACCTTTTGAAATCGGGGTTTAAGGATAGACCCGGAACCTTTTGAACTCAGGGTTTAAGGATGACCTGTAACCTTTTGAAATCAGGGTTTAAGGATGACCCGAAACCTTTTGAAATCAGGGTTTAAGGATGACCCGTAACCTTTTGAAAGAGTGGTTTAAGGTTGGACCACAAACCTTTTTGAAGAGCGTGGTTTAAGGTTGGACCACAAACCTTTGAAAGAGTGGTTTAAGGTTGGACCACAAACCTTTGAAAGAGTGGTTTAAGGTTGGACCACAAACATTTGATGCGTGGTTTAAGGTTGGACCACAAACCTTTTTGAAAAGCGTAGTTTAAGGTTGGACCACAAACCTTTTTGAAAGAGTGGTTTAAGGTTGGACCACAAACCCTTGATGCGTGGTTTAAGGTTGGACCACAAACCTTTTTGAAAAGCGTGGTTTAAGGTTGGACCATAAACCTTTTTGAAAGCGTGGTTTAAGGTTGGACCACAAACCTTTTGGAAAGAGTGGTTTAAGGTTGGACCACAAACCTTTGATACGTGGTTTAAGGTTGGACCACAAACCTTTTTGAAAAGCGTGGTTTAAGGTTGGACCACAAACCTTTGAAAGCGTGGTTTAAGATTGAACCACAAACCTTTTGGAAAGAGTGACGAGGTATACATACTCGTAGGTCAGATCGGATTGCTTAAAAGCCCTCTGTCAGCGAGACTTGAAAAGACTCAGACACTTAGGGATCCTTGTTCAAGGGTTCGATAGATCGCCTATTATGTCCTTGCCAGTAGGGTCTTGAGAATTCATGAATGCTTGGACGCATCTTAGCACTTCCGAGATCAGCTTGAAGGTTGGTGTTTGTGGAAACGTCACCTATCTTACAGGATTAGTAATAACAGGTACGTGTTATAACAAGTGCTCTAGTAGTGAGTGCGTACTAGGCAAGATAACATCATAATAGGCCATATCAAAATGGTATCATCAATGAAAAAGGATTGACTGCAGGAGTAATTTAGGATGAACTCAATTGTTTGGAAAGCATTCAATATCCTTCAATATTGAAAAATTGCCTTAATGCATGGAGGACGTCATTGATCATCAAATTCCCTTAGGAGAAAGTCTTTCATCAAAGTGATGTTAACTTCCGAAGAGAGCCTATTAAGCATGCCAAGCAAGAATTCCTTAGTCTGAAAGGACTTCTCACATACTCTCAAAAAGGCTGTTTGATCCCATTCATTGATGTGGGAAGTAAACATGATCTTTCTATATACCTCACACTATCAGTGTCGAAGGCTTCGAGAATCATTCGCAATAAATACGCATTGACCGATCCAAGAGGTCTTTTAAATGACTGTAATGTGGGTTTGGTCACGGTTTCAGCAATGAATAAGCATTAACAGCTAAGGAGTGAAATAATTATCAATCAACATCTCCATCGGGTTTACAAGTCAAGAAACCTTAAGATGAGATAAGATAGCTTTGCCCCCACTTCTTCAAGCGGTAGCTTCTTTGGACATCCCAATTTTTACTTAAACCATCCCAATCAGAAGAGACTTTGGAGAAGGTTGTAACATTGGTTTGGGTAAAGGTTCGAAAGGCTCAGAAATTCACAAAAGGGGTTTAAGAGTTAGTGATCATCATGGCATCATTACCATATCATCCAATCTTTTCGAAGGCATTCGAAATTTGAGATTCAGTTTGTCTCGAAAGTCCATTGACTAATCCCTTCAACACAAGAGCTTCGCTCCTTTTTCCAATGGCTGTTGTATTTGTAATGATTTTTTTTTGCTAACATTTTTCTTTTGACATCTTTTTTCACATGAGAGCTTTTCTCTTGATGTAGCCCTTTTTCTTTTTTTTTTTTTACAATGGCATTGGCCTTGCTTTTACCAGGCACACTGCTTTTTCATGCCCCCTAGTTTTCATTTGACTTTTGCTCTTTTCATTTTTTTTTGAGCTTTCAAACTTTCGATATGTTTTTCACACTGTCTCATGAGTATCAATTGTCTTGATAAATCACGTGCTTTGCCCCACTGTAGGGAGATGATCACCATTCGATTTTAGAAATGAATATTTAGGCTCAACTTGGCTAAGCAAAAGATATGAGTGTGTTTGGGTAGAGAAATGAATGCTCTTCTTCATTTTGGGATGTTTCAAGCTTCCACAAGGACTCACCTGAAGTTACCACAAAAAGATTAATGCAAGTAAGGGCAAAGAAGTCTTTCTCATCTTTTCCTCCAAAGCATGTCAATCAAAACCTCCAAATTTGCCCCGTTGTAGGGTGGTTCTCGACAGGGGTATTTTGTACAAATCATCCATATGTAAAGGCTCAAATGGGCTTTACTATGGTCACCTGTAGTGTGTAGGGTAGAGGAAAGAAATGCCTCTTTTCACTTTGATCTATGTACTACTCGCGAATGAATCTCTTGCCCTTAAACAACACATGTTTTCTTTTCCACTCAACTCTCAAAGTGTTTATGGGACGTGTTTGGGAATAACTTGCCTTTCCTCATTCTAAGTATTTCTCACTTGGCATGATTAACATCTCCCTTTTATTTTGTCGAGATTATCACGAATTGACTAATCTCCACAGGGGATTTTGATTCAAAATGAATGACCCGTCAAACACTAAGGTAATTTTTGATAAAAATGATATTCAAAATTTTGGTGAAAAATTTGCTTTCACAATTCTATTTTTGTGTTCTTTTCTCAAATACATCAAAAACTCCCTCATTTTTTCGTGAAGAAAATTTTCATTTGATTTTCATTTGAATTTTGGAGGAAGGGTACTTACCTGCAGTATGGTGCTTGGCAACCCTATAAAGAATTAGAAAGAAAGTGTTAGTGCATGAATCTTTACATATCGAAAGATTGGAAACGACACATCATTACCCTTCACTTGCATTTGTCCTTTGAGTCTTTGATGCTTCTTATCAAAGGAAAAAAAGAATCATGGGAAGAATGGAATCACAATGGACGATTGAAAACGATACAATTTACCCTTTTTTGAATTCGCCTTCTTGGGTGTTTGACAACTCCCTTCATTTGAATTTACTTCCTTGTATATTTGGCAACTCCCTTCATCAGCTTTCTTCCACCTTGACTTTTCGGCATTGTCAAAAAGAAATACACACATAAAGGATGTATGCACTATATACAAATCACCTAAAGTGACTCGAATTGCATGAAAATTGGCCTTGCGGCCCTTATTTCGTTCGCGGGATAATTTACAAAATTCAATTCCCGTTATTTTCATATGAAGTTTGAAAAATTTAAATGAGGATCATTATTTCCAAGTCATCTTGAAAATCTTGTTCCCGCCTTGGCCTTTCCAATGCCATCGAATTCACTAAGTCCCAGTGAACGTTAGAGACTGAAGGAGAGGAATATTCCCTGCTTCGACGTTTGAGGGCATTGCTTCATGGATGCTTTCCCCCGTACATTCCTCTATCTGCAAAATGAGAGATGACCCAAGTCATTTCCATTCTTGGTTGAGCTAATTTAGGAACGATACAAATCCTTTTATGCCGATGTGGTTGATTCTGCCTCCTCACGTTTGTTTTAGTTGGAAACGTCGTCACCATGATCAAACACACATTTTTTATCATACTTCATGAATGGTAGTCGTTGCCCCTTGAGTGATCTGCTCCAATCATCACTCTGGGGGCTTTTCTTTGGAGTTCGGCTTTAGTGTTTAGAGGAGGAGAATGTTGAGCAAATCATTCATTTTACCTGTTTGACAAAAATGAATAGACAAGTCAGTTATCGCACGAGAAATTCTTATTGGAACGATTACCACCTTACCATCTCAAAGTATCTTTTTGCAGACCAACCTGAGAAATGATCAAGTAGAGTGATAAAATCTTGTGCAAAACTTTTTGAAACTCATTTTCAAAACATTTTGAGGGTAAAACATAAAAACTTAACTCAGGGCTCTGTTTGAAGCACTTTATGTGCTTTCAAAGAACAATGATGCGAATTAGAACCTCACTACTCAAAGATGCGAGTCATGTGATTTACAACATCAATTGGATTCACAACTAAAACCTAAATCGAAAAACATTATTCCCAATGAGAATAAAAACAAGGACATAGTACAAAACTCTTGCATAAAGGAGTGCAATAAATAATTCTCGTCCTAGCTTTAAAGTTCACTTCTTGACGTGGTCAAGGATGAGAATTTCAAGAGATGACCATCACGTATAACCTGCAAAAGGAAGACAATGTTAGTTTGTGAATGAAAAAAAACGATCTCTCACTGATGCCATCTCTTACAACAAAAGCAAGGTGACGATACATACCCCCATGGTCCCTATTTATAGGCATTTGGTATTTCACCAAGATTTCATCGTAAGTGGAGACATAATTAAAAGATCGAATTGCGGCTATCAATCAAGCGCCCTTTTTATTCCGAAAGTTTCATCGCAAACTGCAGTATATCACACTTGAAAGACTGATTCGCGATTTTATTTTTCCAGAAATGAGGTGATTCCTATTTTAAAAAATTAATACACAAAAAGTTATTTGAATTTCGATTCCGAAATGTGAACGAAAAAAAGAATTTTATTGAAAATGTTATTTCAATTTTATGCCCCGAGATGCAATCTTGACTTGAAAGACTTTCTGCACAAAAAAAATGTAATTTTAAGCCTATAACTAAAAGTTTAGACAAAATCATCTATTTTGGCGAGGCCAAATCACAGGTGTTTGTGATTTATGCTCAAGGTTCACTGTCAAGAATGATTGTCTAAAATTTTCAATTATGAGCTCAAATCACCTAGGACACTTGATTGATTTCCGCGAATTTAAAAAATGAAAATTTCAATTCAAAGTGAGCTAATAATGAGAGGAATCATACTTATAGTGAGTGGCGATCGTTTTTCCTTTTTCTTTCTTTTAAAAAAGGGCTAATACCACGAAAAACCCTAAACTGGTACACTTGTGACACATTTACCCCAAACTATTTTTTTTACCATAAAAAACCCCAAACTGGTACACCTGTGACAATTTTACCCTGAACATACCACGAAAAACCCTAAACTGGTACACATGTGACAATTTTACCCCGAACTAATTTTTAATATTATTATTTTTTATTTTTTTGAATTTTTTCTTTTTTCTTTTCTTTTTCATTTTCAAACTTTGGCCGGTCGCCAATCCGGCCGGGCAAAACCCTTTCCGGAGGGCGAGGGAAGCCGTCCTCGCTTGCCCGGCAGCAAGTGCAACCCTCGCCCGAAAGGGTCAGGATCTTTTGCCGACGGCCCTCGCCCCCGACGCTTAACGCGAGGGCGGCCCCGCCCTCGCCCGTCGGTGCAGACCCTCCCCTCGCCCGGAAAAGAAAATTGAAAAAATAAAAATAAAAAAAAAAATTTTAAAATTTTAATGTGGTAAAATTGTCACATATGTACCAGTTTGGGGTTTTTGTGGTAAGTTCAGGATAAAATTGTCACAGTGTGTACCAAATTTTGGGGTTTTTGGTGGTTAAAAAATAGTTCAGTAAAATTGTCATGTGTACCAGTTTGGGGTTTTATGGTCAAAAAATAGTTTGGGGTAAATGTGTCACAAGTGTACCAGTTTAGGGTTTTTCGTGGTATTAGCCCTTTAAAAAAACGCAAAGACACGCATATGCACTTGTGAGGTTCGTTTTCTATCTAGACAGTTTTAACAAGGTGAAGCTAAGAGGGTGATCCGACCGCGGGCGCCTCAAGGCTTGGTAGGGGTCTCTTAACTCCTACTCACCGAAGAGATACCCTATAGTCACGCAGCCTCGCGGACAAGGATAAACACTTACGACACCAGAAAGAACTTTCGGGGAAAAGAAAGGCAACCTCTACATCGCGGTCTCGCGTTCGAGGTTGTATCTTTCTTAACACCATCCTAAAGCGTCCTATCACGGCCCGGGTCCGGCAATATGGTTGTGTGTATCATAATGTAGTGCTAAAACATCTAACGCATGCACAGCAATTCATAAGCAAACAACACTTCAAGCGCCCGAAAAAATAAACATTTATTCCCCAAACCCCCAAACTTGCAAAACAAGGGGTTAATGGTAAAAACATTCACGCTAGGGATGTATTTGAACAAGATAAACAGCCTAAGTCCTCTAAGAATGTCCCCAACGTAGTCGCCAAGCTGTCGCGACCTCCCCGAAGCGACCCTGCCGCCTAAGGGGTTTGGCAAATGGATTACTAAGTCAAACCTAGCTCGAGCTCTCCCAAGCCCATACCAATTCGCGACTTAAGTTTAAGTCACTGACATGCAAATCAATTTCATTTAGGAGTCGTCACTAATCGATTTTTGGTGGGTCGATTAGACACCTAAGTGAAGCGCGGGAGAAATGCCTCACTTCTACGAACCAGAGATTCTATGGGTACAGGGACTTGATTACACTAATTGACAAACTAGTGCCCTTTCGGTACCTGATCTTGTTCAATTCACCACCTAACCCGTTCTCGCTAATCGAGAGTCTCAAAATTCCGTTCCTAACTAAGCTAAGGGAAGCAATAATTAATATCTAAACTTAGACATGCATAACCAACTACGTGCGAGGTTAAATTAAATGTGCAACTCAGAGTGTGTGAACCGAACGACGTGGGATTAAATATAGTACTAAACATGCGAACAAGGCAAGAAAACTAATTTCGACATCGAAATAAAACTTCTGATTTTTTTTATTTTTTTGATTTTTTTTAAAATAATTTAATTAATTTTTTTAAAATTTTTTAAAATAAAAATTAAAAGATTTTTGAAATTCTTTTTTTGAAAATTTTTGAATTTTTTTTTGAAATTTTTTAAAATTTTTTTTTAAAAAATAATAAATAAAAATAAAATAAGATAAAACAAAATAAAAAGATGAAATTCGGACTTTTCTCTTTTTAAATTTTTTTTAAAAAAATTAATTAATTTTTTTAATATTAAAATAATACAACATTAAAATAAAATAAAATAAAATAAAAAGAAACCGGATCCGGGTCGGATTTCCACGTCCGACCGGACCGGACTCGACTTCGAACGGACGGATCGACCGGACACGCCGGTCCGGGTCCATGACCGAACCGAACTCATTAATTGAGCCCGTCTGATTTTTTTTATAAAGGAGAGGGCCCAGCCAAATTCTTTTTAAATCAAACTAAAGCCCAACAAGAAAATAAAAGACAAATAAGACTTCAGCCCAAATTATCCAAATCAGCCCATCCGCAAAATGGCCCAAAACCTAGTAAAACACAAAAGCCCACACAATCGAATAAACCCTACCCGGTCACCCATGACCCGACCCGACTCATCGCCGACCCGGTTCGCGGCCGCCTCCGCGGCTTGCGGCGCGACTAAGCTCTTCGTCTCCCTCGGTCGGCCCGGCGCGGCGGCGGGCGCTGAGAGGCTCACCTCCGCCCGGCGGCGGCCAGCCGGGCCTCCTCAGATCGTGCGTCCGCCGCCCGTGATGGCGCGGCCGACCTTGGGCGTCGAAACCTGGCGAGGGCGGGCGGCCCTTGGCAAGCCCATCCCGTGATGGACTGTTTGGCGCTCCTTCCACCCGGTCTGGCTGGGCGATCATCCGACCCGGCGACCAAGCCACGGAACCAGCAAGCCCGATGAGGCGAGGCAACCAATGACCAAACTCGGCGAGGACTCACCAAACCCGAGCTCTCACTCTGTTTCGCCGACAGCGGACCGTCTTCGTTAGGTAAATCGACACGAATCCTCCGCCTTGGAGCCTAATTGCACCTAAGACACTGCCAATGAAGGGAGGGACCCGCGGTTTGGGGGGTCATGCGTTCAAAGAAAACAACATACGGATCTACCAAGGCAAAGTATCGAACGGTTGGTGTCTGTTTATGAAAACGGGGATTTCCGGCACAAAGCGAGACTCGAAACGGATCGGGATCATCAACACCCAACACGCGAGGAAGGGCACAAAGCGATGCCTCACGGGCGGAGCTCATCACAGGCGGGCGGCCCAGGAGCTCCGGCAGTGGTCCCGAAAACAGAGCACAAAAGAAAAGAAGAAAGAGCGGAGGGGAATGGCGTTGATCGTTCCCTATCCGGCTGTGAGGCGGAAAAGCGGCGGATCGGACAATGTCCGTCGCCTTACACATCCCCCGATTGGAATCCTCTGGAAACTACCCAAATCAAACCATACCAAAACAAAATCGGCGAGTGTCGGATCGAGACCTACCGTGAAGAACGTCGGAGCTTAGCGGCCCTTGATCGTTGACAAGAGCGGCCTGACACCGTCTCACTCACGGCGCTCGGCTTCCTCTCTCTCTCTCGGCTCTTCCTGTCTCTCTCCGAACTACGCCCTCTCTCTCGGCTCTGCTCCCTTCTTCCCGCTTTTTCTCCCTCTGCAGGTTTTTCTGTTTGTCTCTCCTCGCCTCTCTCTCCTTATGATCTGAACCCCCTTCTCTCGATCTCTCCTCTCTAATCGCTCCCCCCTCCCCGAAGAGCTTTCTCCGTCGGTCTCTCTCTCTAGATCTCCTTTTCTCTCGCTCACCAGCTCCCCCTCTCTGTGCCTCTGTCCCCCTGCACCGCCTCTGCCTCTTCTGCTCCTCTCCCTCTCTCCTTTTGCCCTCTGCTGCGACTGCTGCTGCTGCTTTCTTTTTCTCCCAGATCACGCAGGGCTAAGAAGAGGCAAGTGGGCAGTGTGTGGGCCAGCGTTTGACTAATTCAACGCTGGCCCTTTTTTCCTTTTTTTTTTAAACTAATAATTTTTAATTGTTTTTTTAAAAAAATTAATTTTGAAAATAAAAATGGAAAATATGTTCTAATAGGCCCTATTAATGCAAATGCACCTAATAACTATATGCCATATAATTTTAATGACAATATTTTTGGTTTAGGGGTTAAACCCTAATTTTTATGCGATAAAACCCTAAACGATTTGGACAATATTTAGGTGTCAACAACTATCCCACCATCTGGTCAAGGGGTCACCCTTGAAAAAGACAAAAAACTAATTTTTCCTGCTAAAGTTTTAAGATTAATCAATCATACTTTATCTTTCTGCATTGTGTATTCTCTGAAAAGGCCGTGAAGTAGTTAATGGTGTATTTCATCTTACCTTGCAGAATGCTTGGTGTGGCTCAATATAGGAAGACTGTTAAATGGAGTTGGCTATGGGATTATATGTTACGTGGTAAATGCAGAAAACACACAGATTTCTTATCCTGATTAATTTCTACAAGACGATGGTAATAATCTTATGGCCAAACAGGTACCTGTGTACATTGCCGAAATAACACCCAAAAGTACCCGGGGATCATTCACAGCATTAAATCAGGTGAACTTTTTGGGCCACTGTAAAATGTTAATGGTGTCAACTCGATGCATTGCTCATCAACCTTTGCTTGGTCTTGTTGCAGTTTTTTTTATGCTGTGGCATTTTTTTGATATTCTTTCTAGGAACTATTGTTTCCCGGCGTGTCTTGGCTTTGATAGGTACTGTTGGGAATCGAGCATCCTCCAACAGGTACTGTCTCAGTTCTCGTCTGCTTTATTTTGTTCGATTTATCTTGGGAAACGTCAAAAGGTCACTGTCCATGATTTCGTTTTCAGGTGGTAGCCCCAGCATACTTCAAATTTTTGGTTTATTCCTTATCCCGGAGTCTCCTAGATGGCTGGTAAGTTGTTTATGGAGTGTATCAGGTACTCTTGAGGAGCCTCGTAATGTCGTGATCATTATCATTCTTATTTGAAACTATAATTTCGATTGTGGCCGTCACTTTTTACTCTATGTGGCTTCATTCAATGGTAATGATTTCATGTGTGTTATGTCCAAATTCGTTATTCAATGGAGACAATTTGAAGGTCGAGTAACCACGACATAATGGAACTTGGATGATTCGTTGATGGGGCAATCTAAATAGCACAAGTAGCATGATGCATGCCATTGAAGAGTATTTTGTAGCATGCCGCAACGTATCACATGGCGTGGAAATCAATTTGAATTGAGCTTGTGCGAAACACAATACCCTGTTAAAATTTTAGACAAAATAGGAAGTGTATTAACGAATTCAATATTTTACCAAGAATAGCTTTACTCATGACCGAAATTGAAGTCTAGTGGAAAAATGAGAATGGCCAGAGGTATAGGCGTTATAATTTCCATGTCGAGTACAATTGGCGTGAATCCTTTTTGCGAGAATTTAGAAATCTCAATTCATAAAATGAAGGTAATGTTGTAGGAATGTTGGAGTGAGGACTCTGCATTTTCCATTACAAGGAAGGTGATTAGCATAGTTATTGACATGAGTTTAAAGTCACATTGCAAAGACTCCGAGGCAAAAGTGTCGTCATTTCCCTGGAAGCGGCAGATACCATAGTAATTTCTTCATTTCCTATGTCAACAAGAGAAAGCGTTGTCCCTTTTCCTTCTACTTTTTAATATTTCGGTTCGTATTGTCTTACAGTTACAGGACTATATAGAAACCTTTGAATGGCAATCCCGGTCTAGAATTCTTTATTTGTTTCAACGAAGATATGCTCATTCCCTCATAGTAAACCTTCCCTACACCGGATCCGGACGGCGAAGGGCCGGCAAGGTCGCCCGACCCAAGCAACGACGGCCAGGGTCGCGCAACCTCAGGACAGCAAACAGACCCGAAATAAAATCGAGGACTCGCTATCTGGCCCGTTACACGGTCAGGACAGCAAGTCCAGGACTCAACTAAATTCCATCAAATTCATTCCACGAGACACCAAATCTTGATCCAACTTTTGTTAAGAGACACCGACCTCATGAATAACTCGTACATATCATAGATTTAATCAAGTGAACATACTGAAGTATGACAGCATAAGCTATATAATGCAGCTTAACCCCAAGTATAACATGTAGACATTCTCACACCATCAAAATCATAAGTAAACATGACTTGAATACAAGTCAAGTTACGAGTCTCTTGTATTTTTCAAGATTTACTTTCTCATAACTTTTGTACAATAAAAAATTGGGTTCAAAGATTTTCCAAGGATCTATCCAAGCAAATGTTGTATTTGATATCTTTTTCTTCCATGAGTAAAGGTTTTTTTTAAAAAAAAATTATGTCGAAAATCCATGAGCATAGGGAAACCTTTGTTCTTTAAAATTTCCTTAATTTGTGACATTCCGGATTTTGGCCCATTTTTGGGGTTATAAAACGTGTAATTCGTCAGTGCGCTTATAATGGAATTTCGCCCGGGAACTGATCACTCTCGGGTTCTTATTTTTGAAAATAGAAATTCTACTAAAATCGCACTCGATCGAATTTGGTCGTTATTTAGATCCCGAACTTGGCAGTCGATTTTCGGGAGTTCCGGAGCGAAATAAATTGGATGGTGTCGATATTATTGTGGCCAGTGTCGAGGTTATCAGGAAAAGTGAAAAAGTAAACTTTTGACCGGGTGCAAATTTGGACTAGTAGACTTCTCTCGTAGTGTGTCTTGGGTTACTTTATTTTGGCCTTTTGCTCTAGATTATTATTGGGATTTATTGTGGACTATTAGGCCTTTTTTTGAATTTAAGTCGAGACCGTTAGGTCGATTTTTAGTTTGGACCGTGTCTTTTGGTTCGCGCTCGAAAAGTCTTAATCATTCATTTTTCCCTCCTTTTTCTCTCTTTCTCTCTCCTCTCTTCTCTCTCCTCTGCCGCGTTGCGTCCCATCCCCGTGCGTCCTCTCTCTCTCCCTCCTCTCTCTCTCTCTCTCTCTCTCTCTCTCTCTCTCTCTCTCTCTCTTTCCCCCTAGTCTGCCGTGCACGCCACCCCCCCATGTAGGGGTGTCAATGGGTCGGGTCGGGTTTTCATTATACCCGACCTGACCCGAAACAATGAATATGTGTGATTGGCCCGACCCGAAACAAAACCCGAACATGATATAGGCACACAATCAGGCCGGTTCGGGTTATGTTGGCACTGGTCGGTTCGTGTTTTGGAAAGAGGGGACACCTGTTGAGGAGCTTTCTAATACATATCAACAAAAGTGATATCCTTGAACAGTCAAGCAAAGCAAGCAAAACGGTCATGCTATACTCGTTCACCTCAAGCTCGAACCCCACCCGCGCATTTCCACAAATAGCTCCTTCGCACTATCAAACTCCCCATTCCACACATACCCACTAACCACAAACACCCAAACCACATTATCCACTCCTCACGATCCTCAAAGCACTTCTCCGGACCCCAACCGCCACCACCGGCATAATTCTCCACGAGTCCGCTCACCACATAGCGCTCGCCCGAACCGTGACTCAAAACAAACCCCATGAACGATCTCGTTCTCCCAAACGCGCTCCACAAGTCTTGACCATGAACCAAGGTACGATCGCCCAAAAAAAATGCCCGGCCTCGCCTTTTGTTGAGGAAAAAGCAATGGCGGCGTCTGGGCGGCGGAAGAGGCGGGCCGGAGATGAGGCGTTGAAAGCAACGGCGTCCGGAGCCAGTGACCAAACCAAAACCCGAACGAACCCAAAAAATGGAAAGACCCCCATGGCAACGACCGCCGAAATTGCTCGCGAAGGAAAAAGACAATGGGATAGCGAGACCGGAGTACCGCGTGTTGTCGAACTTGTCGTACATGAAGCGGGGATGATGATGCTGGTCTTGCCAGCGGATCGGTCTCCGAGGAAGACTATCGCTAGTTGCGGATCCGGAGCAAGAAGAACAAATAACTCTTGTTTGTTTTGGGTGGGCTTGTTTCGACAGGGTTCGGGTAGATCCAAAACAAGCTTAAGCTTTGTTTGTACTGTTACCCAAACAAGTTAAGGCCAACCCGACCCAATGCGAAATTTCCTGTTTGGATCGGGTCGGTTCGGGTCGGGTCATGTTTGAGCGGGTATTTTTGACACCCCTACCCCCATGCGCACGTCCCATCTCCCCTATGCAAACCCATCACCCCCTGTCCCCCCTCTCTCCTCTTTTTCTTTTTCTCTTCTTCTTCTTCTTCTTCTTCTTCTTCTTACGGGTTGGCGCGCTTTGGTTACGGTTACGCTCGTCGGCGCCACCCGGGCCAGCCCTGCGTCGCCGTGCCGCCAGCAAATCCACCTCGCGCCGCCCCTCGCCCCGTAGAAACTATCATATCGCCGTCGCCCTTGACCCCCACCCATTATTTGCTTCCTCTCTCTCTTGGATTGTTAAAGAACCAAGGTTAGACAATTGTGAAGGCCATTTTTACATTAAATGCCATTTATAAAGGTATTATTGGAATTTATTTCTATGAGAAAACCTCGGGAAAGGTTTGGGAATAGTTGTGGTGCGGGGTTCGTTTTGGACATTACGGGCGCATTTTCGCGAGACTCGTTTGGTTCGAACTAATTAGGATTGAATTCAGTCCATTTGAGAGAGTCCTAGAAGGTTTGACCTAGTCAAACCTTATCATCATAATCATTGTCCTCATTTATTGCATGGGCCTTCTTTTCCACAAGTTATTAATGGCCATTTATGAAAGCTATTATGGCCTTGCACTTCAATTATTGACCAAAAGAGGAGAAGAGAGAGTCACGGCCAGCCAAGGGGAGAGGGGAGAGGCCACGCTAAAGCTAGAGAGGAGAGAGAAAAGAGAGTCATGATGGCCATTTTCATCATTACTTGGACACTTGGCCTTGGATCATTAATGAGGGGTGAGGTATGCGCTTACCTCATCATTTTGATGACACGTACGCATACCTCATGTCCCATTTGACACAGGCGCACGCATCATCAAAACCACTTTATCCCTCTATAAATAGCACTCTTTAGGATAGAAATTGGCTCACTTTCTCACGTGCACCACCGAACAAGAAAGAGAGAGAGAGAGAGAGAGTGCCGAGTTTTAGAGAGGGAAAAAGAAAAAAACCAAGAGAGAAAGAAAGAAAAAAGGAAACCCGAGAGAGAGAAAAGCTATTCTCGAGAGTTGTTCCAAAACCGAGAACCGACGCCCTTCCCGCCATTCTCTACTCTTTAAGTTCTTGTTTTATTAAGTGCAAATGGGATTTTACTATCGGGAAATGACGTTGAAATACGTCGTATCATGAGCTTTCCCAGTGCTCGGCTTTTGATGTTCCGATTTTGTGTTTCCGATAACGAGTTTGCTTTGTTTTGTGGTTTTCTTTGCATGTTATCTAATTCAAAATAGAACCGAGGCGCGATACGTGAGGTCAACCGTGACTTAGCCATGCTTGGGCTCCTTGTTTTATGCTTTCTGTGCCCGTCGTTGTTTGATCGGCCACCAAGGCCGGTACGGTAAGAATGTTTCGTGAAAATGAGGATTGATATGTCCTCGCCTGTTAGTAAGGTTTTACTTACTGAGTCTCCTCGACTCACTCCCCGTTGTTTTTCTCTTTTTTAGGTCCGTAGAGATGGCGTCACCCCCGGTTCAGTTTGGCAACCCGGTAGAGATGCGAGCCGAACTTCTCACGGTGATCGACGCCCGTGAAAATCGAGCCTACCGCAGGATCACCACCTATGTAATGGTGGACGAAGGTCGGGTAGACCTTGTCCCGCACCCGTACGTGGCCTGGTATCGCTGGGCCGACGGGGACTGGGTCGGCCCCCTTCGAGGATTTAACGTGCCGTTCACCGGCATGGGTGGTTTGACTCCGTGACCGGCCATGGACGGGGCGTGACGGCGGACGTGCGGACGAGGACGGGGAGGAGCGAGCGAGGACGAGGACGAGGAAGTACTAACCATAGAGGAGCTAAGGACCCAAGCCAAAATGTTGTTTGTGAATATGGCTTGTTTTTCGGGGAAGTGCCTTTGAAATAGGCATGTGAAAAATATCGTCTAATATGACTGGTAGCCCCTAGGGTTTGTAAATAAGCACGAATCTATCTTGTAAATACAACGCGCACCGTTTGCCTTTATTGTTTGGTTTGTCTCGTTGAATCGCTTCCGCATGTTTGTTATATTTAAAAATCAACGGGACGTTCTAATAATTATTCATGCTTCACAGGCTCGTTCCGTTCATGGTCGATCGATAAGTATCGATCGTGAGTGGTCCGGGGCGTGACAGCGGGGTTTGTTTTGGTATCAGAGCAGGTTTTCCCTTCAGTAGGTGCAGTTCGCGACGACTTGCAATTGGATGATCCGATGAGGGCGGGGAGTAACACTGAGGCCATATGACCTGAACATTGAGCGGCCTCTTAGGAGGTGGCGCCAGGGTCATGAATACCTGAACATTGTGCGGCTTCTGATTGAGGTGGCGCCGGGGCGAGTAGCCTGATCATTGTGCGGCCTCGGGAAAGAAGTGGCGCCGGGGTACAAAATATACCACCTGATCATTGAGCGGCTTCTGAAAGGAAGTGGCGCCGGGGTGAAGGGCCTGATGCTTGAGCGACTCCTGGCAGGCTTCTAGGACGACTAAAGAACGAGAATTTTCGAACTGTGCACCGAAAAGTGGAAATTGGTTCTGTAAACCAAACGGTAATAAAGGCCTGGAGTGATAAGGTGCGCTGAAGTGGGGTAGTTAGCTAGGAAACACCCCGTGCATGTGATTATGTGTCTGGATGTTTGATTGATTGGTAAGTATGTCTTGATTGCTGAGTTTTGATTGCTGACATATTCTTACGTTGTAGAAAAGCCTTAGTCGTTTACCAAAGGCAGTATGAGTGCTCCGGACCCGACCTCGACCTCGAAGGGAAAGTCTAAGCAAGAGCCCCGAATAGATGGAATTCTGCAGGCTCTTGCGACCGTAGGAGAATTGCTGGGGCAGCAAGTACAACAAGCACAGCAACGACCGCCTATCGCTGAGAATGCAGCGGCGGTAAATGGAAATGGGAATGGTGACCGAACAATGCATGGATTGGTCGAACAGTTCTTGAAGCTGCGACCCCAAAATTTGTTGGAACTGAGATCCCAAGAGGCGGAATCTGGATCGATGAGTTACAAAAGGCGTTTGAACTACTGCAGTAGTTCTGAAGAAGATAAAGTCGCTTTAGCGGTCTATCAATTGCAAGGGAGCGCCAGCACTTTGGTGGAAGGCGACTAAAGAAACTAGTATTCCCAAAAAATGTTGCGTAAACTGAATGCTTTCGTTGAGGCATTCAATGGGAAATATTTTTCTGAGTGTGCTCGTGATCGCAAAATAAAAAAATGTCTCAGAACTCCAGTAGGGGAATATGACGGTGGACCAGTATGAAGCAAGGTTCGCCCGGTTTGTCAAGGTACGCCCCGCACTTATTGAAAACCCTATCGATAAGGCAAAAACGATTCCGTGATGGTCTCAAACCTGACATCCGGAGTCAGTTAGTGCCATTGAACTTGAAGGATTATAATGAATTATATGAACGAGCTCAACTGATCGAGAAGGATTTGCTGGAGAGGGCCCCTTCGACGCGACCCTATTATTCTACTCCCCGAATGGATCAACGTTCGGGCAAGAGGCCAATTATGAAGGGAAAGCGTCCATTCGTTTCCAATAAGAAGCGGAATTTCCAGCAGCCAGTTAATGTTCCCGGTAATGCTTGTACTATTTGTGGACGACAGCATGGCGATGCCCCGTGCCCTGTTCGTACGGGAGCATGCTTCGGGTGTGGCCAACAGGGTCACATGGTCAGGGATTGTCCACAAAGGTGACAGAATATGCCTTTACAGCAAAGACAAGCGACAGCAGCAACTGGAGTTCAACCTCGCGCTAACAGCGGTGATCGTCCTCCGGCTCAAGGACGAATATATGCACTTACTCAAGAGGATGCTGAGAACTCCGACGCAGTGATCACAGGTACGGTTTTCCTCAATAACCGTGCTGCATATGCGTTAATTGACACTGGAGCTACACATTCATTCGTATCTAGTCAATTCGTGCGTTTGGCCAAACTTGAGGTGAAACCGTTAGAAGATGCCCTTAGTATTTCTACTCCAATGAAAAATGAAGTACAAGCTACCTTAGCATGTCAAGGGTGTAAAATGATTATAGGCGGACTTATGGATGTTATAAATCTAGCAGTATTGGCTATGTATGACTTCGATGTTATCATTGGTATGGATTGGCTTAGTCGACAGCGAGCTAAAATCGATTGTTATAGTAAGGTAATTCAGTTTTATCCCACTAATCGTCCCTGCTATACATTCGTGGGAAATAGAGGAGGACCTTCTACTCCTCTGATTTCTGCTATAGAAGCCACCCGATTATTGTAGAAAGGTTGTCAAGGATTTCTGGCAACAGTAGAAAATACAGTAAAGGAAGACGAATTAAAGTTGGAAGATATCCTCGTAGTACAAGAATTCCCAGATGTTTTTCCAGAAGAATTGCCAGGTTTACCTCCAGAACGTGAGATTGAGTTTGCTATCAAAGTAGCCCCTGGAATAGAACCTAATTCAAAAGCTCCATACAGGATGTCATTAACTGAGTTGAAGGAGTTGAAAGTGCAAATGCAAGAATTACTGGATAAGGGATTTATCCGTCCAAGTGCATCACCCTGGGGTACGCCAATATTGTTCGTGAAAAAGAAAGACGGTTCGTTACGACTATGCATCGACTATCGGCAACTAAACAGGGTTACTATCAAGAATAAGTACCCACTGCCGAGAATCGATGATTTATTTGATCAACTTCAAGGAGCATCAGTGTTTTCCAAGATCGACCTAAGATCGGGATATCATCAGTTAAGGATCAAGAGGGAGGATATTCCAAAGACGGCATTCCGAACCCGATATGGCCATTATGAATTTACCGTTATGCCATTCGGTTTGACGAATGCTCCAGCAGCTTTTATGGACCTGATGAATCGAGTATTCAAGCCATATCTGGATAGTTTCGTCATAGTTTTTATTGACGACATCCTGATATATTCGAAAAATTCGGTGAACATGAGCAACATCTGAGACTGGTACTCCAAACGCTCATGGAACACTCACTCTATGCAAAATTCAGCAAATGTGAGTTCTGGTTATCTCGCGTGGTATTTCTTGGCCACGTGATTTCGGGAGACGGCATATCAGTGGATCCATCCAAAATTGAAGCGGTAGTTAATTGGCCAAGACCAACGATCACCACCGTTCAAGTTTCTTGGGTTTAGCAGGATACTACAGAAGGTTCGTGGAGCGATTCTCTAGCATCGCTATTCTCCTAACACGATTGCTAAAGAAAGAAACGAAGTTCGAGTGGAACGACAAATGCGAGCGAAGCTTCCAAGAATTGAAGCAAAGGCTGACGACTGCCCCCATTCTGACTATACCTAAAGGACCAGGAGGATTTGAAATATACAATGATGCTTCCCACAAAGGACTGGGCTGTGTATTGATGCAGGATGGCAAGGTGGTGGCGTATGCCTCGAGACAATTGAGGCCGTATGAATTGAACTACCCAACTCATGATCTGGAACTTGCTGCAATTGTGTTCGCCTTGAAAATTTGGCGACACTACCTATATGGGGAGCAATTTGTTATTTATACGGATCATCAGAGTTTGAAATATCTATTTTCCCAGAAGGAGCTGAATATGAGGCAAAGACGCTGGATGGAACTTCTAAAAGACTACGATTGCGAGATATTATACCATTCTGGCAAAGCAAATAAAGTGGCCGACGCTCTTAGTCGAAAATCGGCCATTGCCCATTTGACGGTCAAGGAATGGACCTTACTTGAGGAAGCTCGGGATTTGGACTTTAAGTTGGAAGTTGGGCATCATCAGAATTTATTAGCTGCTCTCAGAATCGAACCGGACATCATTGTGAAAATCAAAGCGCTACAACAAATAGACCCGAATATCCAGAAGATCCGAAGGGAATTAACAAAAGGGAAGAAATCCGATTTCCATGATACGGACGACGGAATCTTGAAGTTTAACGGACGTCTGTGCGTGCCGAAGGATAAACAACTCAAGGAAGAAATCTTGACAGAAGCCCACAAGAGCCATTACAGTATCCATCCAGGCAGTATTAAAATGTATCAGAATTTGCGACAACATTTCTGGTGGAACGGCATGAAGCCAGACATAGCCAAATATGTAGCTAAATGCTTGACGTGTCAACAAATCAAGGCTCAACATTGCAAGCCTGGTGGATTATTGCAACCATTAGAAATTCCGGAATGGAAATAGGAACACATCACGATGGATTTCGTAATGGGACTACCGAGAAGTCAGCGAGGGAATGATTCGATATGGGTGATCGTTGATCGACTAACAAAATCGACTCATTTTCTTCCCGTGAGGAAAGATCTTCCATTGGAGGATCATGCCGAGCTATATGTTCGACATATTGTACGATTACACGGAGTCCCAGTAACAATCACATCAGATCGAGATCCAAAGTTTACTGCAAGTTTCTGGCGGAGTCTTCAAACCGCTATGGGAACGAAGTTGCAATACAGTACAGCTTATCATCTGCAAACGGATGGCCAGACAGAAAGAACGATCCAGACCCTTGAGGATATGTTGCGAGCATGCGTTGTGGATTTCAAGGGAAGCTGGGCTGAACATTTACATCTCATTGAATTTACGTACAACAATAGTTACCAGCAAAGCATCGGGATGGCACCATTCGAGGTATTATACGGTCGAGCTTGTAGAACTCCTGTCTGTTGGGATGAGGTCGGGGAAAAGAAGGTCACGGGTCCAGAGCTGGTACAACTCACCAATGAGGACGTACAAGTGGTTAGAAACAAACTGAGAACTGCCCAAAGCCGACAGAAAGTTACGCTGACAAGCGTAGGAAACCCTTAGAGTTTCAGTTAGGCGACCACGTGTTTCTCAAAGTTTCACCCATGAGGGGTGTGTCGCGTTTTGGGAAGAAAGGTAAATTAAGCCCCAGGTACGTCGGACCATTTGAAATTCTAGAGAGAATAGGGAATTTGGCTTATCGGTTGGCGCTGCCACCGAAACTTGCTCAAGTGCATGACGTGTTCCATGTATCTATGTTGAGAAAGTACGAACCCGATCCAGCACATGTGCTGAATTTCGATGAGGTCGAATTGGACAGCAAAGTGTCCTATGTTGATGAGCCGGTGCGGATCGTGGATCGTAAGGAGCAAGTGTTGAGGAATAAAACTATTCCCGTAGTAAAGGTCCTATGGCGACACCAGGGCGTAGAGGAAGCTACCTGGGAAGGTGAGGAAATCATGAAGCGGCAGTATCCGCACTTATTTGAGGAATCAGGTATGTATTTAAATTTCGGGGACGAAATTTTTATTAGAGGGGGAGAATTGTGACATCCCCGATTTCGGGCCTAGAAAACCGAAGGCTGGTAATAAGTGGATTAGCGGGTAAGTCGAGTTGAGGGTCGGTATTGGAATGGACAGCATGATCGGGACGAGTGTACTGAGTGTTGGTCGTGGTTCGATCGAAAGATTGTCCATGAGTTGGCCTAGGGATAGACAGTGGAATGACCCCGACTACGCAAATGATTAGGGTAATACAACCATGGGGTGATCCTTCGACCATAAGGGCCGTTAGTGGAACGGTCCAGGATGACTGTGGATCAGTCCGGGGTAGGCGTGCGTCGGTCGCGGGTGATATCGCACGGCCATGCATTAGTCCCGGGCGACCACGAGTTAATTCCGGGGTACCAGGTTTTCACGAGGCTACATGACAACCGAGGGTCGACCATGGATCGTTGATACTCGAACGTGGCCCGGTCACGAATCGGCCACGGATCATTGTGCCAAATTGGGAAGGCCATGGATGAAACATGTACGAGGCCATGTGCCTAATGGCTTAGTCGTGGCCCGGGCAAAATTGCCGTCACGGCCAAGGCCATCTTGCCCGGTTCATGACCGCCATTGTGCCCGTCCAAAGCACGGACCACCTACGACCAGCTCGTGGCACCGCCATTGTGCCCAAAACCACTAGACATAGCCACGGTTGAACCGGCCGATTAGGTTAAGTATTCAACATAAACCGGGCAAAAGCAGCGCCAATGATTCCGGTTCGAAGCCGAGAACCGGCGGTTGAATTTTTCTTCTCCATGGAAGGCCATAAGCGAGGGCGGCGAAATGCTGGCCTCATAGGCATCGAGCGAGAGAAACCGCCCTCGCACAGGATAAGCGGTAGGCCTCATGCGGCATCAGCGAGGGCACTCGCACAGGATAGGCGAGGCCGGCCTCGCCCGGATCGAGCCGAGCTCGACCTCGCCCGGCGTCGGCAGTGAGCTTCACTTCTGTTGGCGAGGTTCGGCCTCGCCAGTACGTCGAGGCGGGCCAAGCAGCGATTCTGGTGAGTCGGGCTCATGGGCGTCAGCCGAGCCCGGCCTCGCCCGGTCTGGTGGCAGCTGCCGGCCAGCCGGCGGGCTGACCTCCCGCCTGCGGCCCAGCGGTAAACCGCCGTAGCCGCTGAAATCGGGCTCCTTGATCTGGTCGAGGCTCGACCTCGTGAGGCGTCGGTGACCGGCTGGCGGATGCGGCGAGTCGAGCCTAGCCCGGCGTCGGCGGCGGCTTCACCGGTGTGTGGCAGCCTCGCCCAAACACCGTGAGCTTCGACCGCCTACCAGCCCAGCGAGCCGGCCTACTTTGGCTTGGCGAGTCGAACCCTAGCAGATCACAGCGAGCTTCGACCTCAGCGGCGTCGGCGCTTACCGGCTAACAGTCTGCAGCAGGCTCCGAGCAGCACGCCTCGCTGTGCAACACTTTTGTAGAAGCGGGCGAGCGGCGATTGAAGGCGAGTTCCCAAATTTTCTGGAACGGAACGGGCGGCCACAGGCGATTAGAGTTCAGGCACCATGAGCGATCCAGCGGGCAGTCCGGGGCCAGCAAGTGCCTAGTTACCCGAGAAGGCCATTTTTGACATTTTGACTTGGATTGTTAAAGAACCAAGGTTAGACAATTGTGAAGGCCATTTTTACATTAAATGCCATTTATAAGGGTATTATTGGAATTTATTTCTATGAGAAAACCTCGGGAAAGGTTTGGGAATAGTTGTGGTCCGGGGTTCGTTTTGGACATTACGGGCGTATTTTCGCGAGACTCGTTTGGTTCGAACTAATTGGGATTGAATTTAGTCCATTTGAGAGAGTCCTAGAAGGTTTGACCTAGTCAAACCTTATCATCATCATCATTGTCCTCATTTATTGCATGGGCCTTCTTTTCCACAAGTTATTAATGGCCATTTATGAAAGCTATTATGACCTTGCACTTCAATTATTGACCAAAAGAGGAGAAGAGAAAGTCACGGCCAGCCAAGGGGAGAGGGGAGAGGCCACGCCAAAGCCAGAGAGGAGAGAGAAAAGAGAGTCATGATGGCCATTTTCATCATTACTTGGACACTTGGCCTTAGATCATTAATGAGGGGTGAGGTATGCGCTTACCTCATCATTTTGATGACACGTGCGCATACCTCATGTCCCATTTGACACAGACGCATGCATCATCAAAACCACTTTATCCCTCTATAAATAGCACTCTTTAGGATAGAAATTGGCTCACTTTCTCACATGCACCACCGAACAAGATAGAGAGAGAGAGAGAGCGCCGAGTTTTAGAGAGGGAAAAAGAAAAAAACCAAGAGAGAAAGAAAGAAAAAAGAAAACCCGAGAGAGAGAAAAGCTATTCTCGAGAGTTGTTCCAAAACCGAGAACCGACGCCCTTCCCGCCATTCTTTACTCTTTAAGTTCTTGTTTTATTAAGTGCAAGTGGGATTTTACTATCGGGAAATGACGTTGAAATACGTCGTATCATGAGCTTTCCCCATGCTCGGCTTTTGATGTTCCGATGGTGTGTTTCCGATAACGAGTTTGCTTTGTTTTGTGGTTTTCTTTGCATGTTATCTAATTCAAAATAGAACCGAGGCGCGATACGTGAGGTTAACCGTGACTTAGCCATGCTTGGGCTCCTTGTTTTATGCTTTCTGTGCCCGTCGTTGTTTGATCGGCCACCAAGGCCGGTATGGTAAAAATGTTTCGTGAAAATGACGATTGATATGTCCTCGCCTGTTAGTAACGTTTTACTTACTAAGTCTCCTCGACTCACTCCCCGTTGTTTTTCTCTTTTTCAGGTCCGTAGAGATGGCATCACCCCCGGTCCAGTTTGGCAACCCGGTCGAGATGCGAGCCGAACTTCTCACGGTGATCGACGCCCGTGAAAATCGAGCCTACCGCAAGATCACCACCTATGTAATGGTGGACGAAGGTCGGGTAGACCTTGTCCCGCACCCGTACGTGGCCTGGTATCGCTGGGCCGACGGGGACTGGGTCGGCCCCCTTTGAGGATTTAACGGGCCGTTCACCGGCATGGGTGGTTCGACTCCGTGACCGGCCGTGGACGGGGCGTGACGGCGGACGTGCGGACGAGGACGGGGAGGAGCGAGCGAGGACGAGGACAAGGAAGTACTAACCGTAGAGGAGCTAAGGACCCAAGCCAAAATTTTGTTTGTGAATATGGCTTGTTGTTTGTCGGAAGTGCCTTTGAAATAGGCATGTGAAAAATATTGTCTAATATGACTGGTAGCCCCTAGGGCTTGTAAATAAGCACGAATCTATCTTGTAAATAAAAGGTGCACCGTTTGCCTTTATTGTTTGGTTTGTCTCGTTGAATCGCTTCCGCATGTTTGTTATATTTAAAAATCAACGGGACGTTCTAATAATTATTCATGCTTCACAGGCCCGCTCCGTTCATGGTCGGTCGACAAGTATCGATCGTGAGTGGTCCGGGGCGTGACAGCGCCCGTGTGGCCCGCGCCCGCGCCTAGTCCACCCTGTTCACCCGGGCTATTTTGGGCCCGAGCCGACTTTCCCCGGGCCAAAACTTGGTAAGTGACTCCCTAAACCTTACTTAATACATTGGGTATTATTAGACTTGTCTAGAGGATAATTAGTACTTGTTTAGGGGCTTAATGTGGATTGTAGGCAATTTTAGCACGTGCATTATTAATAGATTAAATTGTGAAAATTATGGGCATAATTAATGACTAATTATGGTGGGCAAGTGAGATGGGCTGTGAAGTGAATTGAATTCGTGCGTGAGTACTTATTAACTAGTCTCGGGCTAGAACGGCTAGGGCATGCATTAAATTAGTGATTTTATGATTTAATTGTGCAATTTGAATTGGATTAAATAGTATGCTCGATTTGGAATATTGTGTGTGACCGACTTGAACGTCGGGTTTGTAGTTGAAGTGGCGATTTGTGGATTGGAACGAATTTGTGAATTTGAGCTGTTTGATGTAATTTGGCGTGAATGTGATTGAATTGAATGGCGTGTGCATGCCTGTCAATTTTAAGCCCGGATCGATCGGAGGGCTACGGACTTGGGACGTGTTGACGGCGGTCCGTGTAAAGGCTTGAATGGCCGGTGTGCCAAATGGATGCGGGCTTGAGATGTGTTGACGGTGGCCCGTTAAAGGCGTGATTGGACCGGGACGTGTTTACGTCGGTCATTGGAATTGTTTGAACATCGTGGCTTGGGACGTGTTGACGGCGGCCACTGGAAATTGAATGAATAATATGGCTTGGGACGTGTTGACGGCGGCCATTGGGATTGATTGAATTGTGTGGCTTGTGAGCTAGTGAGAATGGACCTGAGGCGCAGTGGCGCGGGTCGTGAGAAAGATGTTCGGTCACGCATGCGATTTGAGTATGATTGGAATTGGCTGATTGAGCGTGTGACTGATTTGGGTGGTTGAGCGTGTGACTGAATTGGCTGGTTGAATGTGTGAATGTTGATCGAATTGACTGATGATGCGTGTGGATGATTGGTTGGATTAGTTGGGTGCGAGGGTGAAATTATTACTTGAATGATTGTGTTATATTATTGAGATATTATTTCGTTATCCTGTTTAACTAATGTTCAGAGTGGGCAGGTGATTGGATGGCGAGGTAAGTCCATTGATGTGAATTATATATATGTTATCGGTTGGATTGCATGTACGACTTGTCTGGGTACGCATTGGCCTATGGGGGGTTTAGGGGGTTGCTTATTAAGACTCGTTCTCACGGTTATTATATAACCATTTCAGATCCGCGACCATGAGTGATTGGAGACGCAGCAAGGGTAGCTCGGAGATTGAGGACGGGTCAAGTATCCGGCATTTTGAGTTTCCCCTTTTTGTAGAGGAGTTAAGTTTGCAACCATTGCCCTTTTTGCAGAATTGTGGTTCTGCTGTCGTGACCTAGCTTGGGGTTTATCTTTTGTGATTGGCGTATGTACCTATCAAGTGTAGGAATTATAGTTATTGTTTCGTACTATTACTGCCCCTTGTCATTATTAATTATCCGGGTTGTTTTTATTTGTTTCCGCGCGTGCTTAATCTTTGATGTTCGGGTTGGGTTGGCGACGTATCTGGGACGTCGCATTCAATGTTCGACCATCGAGGGATGATCGCGTGCTCGTAGGGTGCGGGGCATGACATAATTAATTTTGATTTCAAACCCTTTTTCAATCGTCTTAGGCCATTTATCACTAAGATGAACAACTCAATTTAGAATCAAGAAATCACTAGATTTTCCGAGATAACCCCAAAATCTTGGCTTGATCTTAGCCTAGATTCAAGATAATCAAGTTCTATTAAACTGAGCATTCATTCATGAGACCCATTTAAATCAAACATAGAGATGGAATCCGCAATTCAGTATAGATGGATGTAAAATATATCATGTAACGTATATATGCCTATTTTACTCTCATTTTCTCATGCAATTTGGAATACTCGAACGGTTAATTCTTACAAATGTCTCATTCATTACAGTTTGGAATGCATTAATCTATATTGCATCTTTCGTTTTTCTTCTTATCTTATCCTTTCCTTAGAGTAGAGTGGACATTCTACAAGATAACTAAAAAAAAAAAAAATCGAAATTGGATATTGATTACATTCTATTGTGTATTTAATACACATTAATCATTTGTATAGCTATAACAATCATTTCTGTAAGTAATCATTTCATTAATTTAAAATAGAACATAGAGTTATTCATTAATTTATAAGTAATCATTACATTCTATTTTATATAATTATTTATAATTCAATAAACTATTTTCTTACCTTAGAGTTATTCAATTTTTGCAAAATGCATACTAATAATCTTCCAAGGCTGGGTTTTGGTGAATGGATTAATTTGTTTTACTAAATTCCTCAAGTTTTGACTACTAGTCATTTATTAGTCTTTTGAGATTTCCTTCATTTCAATCACAAAGCCCAAGAATATCACATCGTCTCCCTTGTGATTTTTGCAAATCGAACTCTCATGAGATCCGTAAAAATCCTTAAATTCCTTTTTGCGATCATCCTAGCTCCTTAATAATATCCCATCGATAAATCACGAAGCTAATCTAATTGCTCCAATTGTTGTCCTAACATAGAGATCTAGTTCCTCAATTTCCATATCAACTATCTCCCAAGACATTTAACAATAATTCTCCCTAGATCACCAAAATAACTATTTATTGAAATTCCAGAATTCCAAAAGAGTATCGTCATTAAAAGGATCTTCACTTAAGATTTAACACCGACAGCTTCTTAGATCAATAACTTAACTACTCGCCTTAATTCATACTTAAGAAATGCACATTTTAAGCAAGCTAACAACACTAATTACATAACAAGTAAGATCATAACTATAACTTACTCTTGAACTATGACTCCCAATTTCAAAGTTTCAAACTTAGTCTTCTAAGATCCATTCTCGTCTAACTAGACCTCTCCACTTAAAGATTCAAATACCTCACTGGAAGACCTTCAATTTCGTACATATTACCATAGAATTATAACCTATTCATCATAATCCCAATTCCTTGTTTGTATGATCGTAACTTTTTATTCAAAATTGACAGCTTATTCAAAATAACCTGTCATATAGCTACACAATCCAAATTAGCCTTATTATACGCATAACTCAATCTCATTTCGATACTCATCATAGGACACAATGATATTAAATGCATAGAGAGCCATCACATATCTTGTTAAGTAAATGTATAAATCTTTAATACTATTATTACTCTTATGACTCTAGTAATTAGAACTTAAATTCCTAAAGATCGCATCTCCTCAACTGTTGCTTGAGGAATCGTACCATACTTGTTCCACAGTCTCTTGTGGTCATGCTCCTTAACTGACCTTGTTCGGCACAACGAGAACATATCCACTTCTCTAATATTGCAATTTTTGCCCCAGATAGGCGCAAAAAAGTTAGTTCTACAAGAAGGCTCTGGGCAGCTTGACTCACAATGCCTTTTGTGGTTGCCAAGGTTCCCGAAAGCAACATAGTCAATACATAGATTTGTTAGTACAAACACCCGCCATATGAACGCATGTAGTTCATGTTTATAGGCTCCAGAGAAGCATAGCTGGTGAAAACTATGGAACAAGAAGGAAAAAAGGAGAATTAATTACCGGGTGCACTCCATTCGAGCATGTAAGTTGAAAGAGTAGCTAACGTTCCAAGAACAGGACCACGTGGCGAAGGTCACCACGCTTCCAGCTGATCCTTTAACATTTACCGGGAATACCTATTGAGATCATGTCCATCGGAATAGACAGGTTTCTAATCCTATATGTGGTCTTGAAATATAGATTATAGAGTGCAATGTTAGACTGAAGGTATCTATTTACGTCGGACATAACAACCCACGGTAACCCCGCCATGCCAAGTGAGTAACTTACGAAAAAAACCTAATTGCAATAATCATGTTAGAAATTAAACCAAATTTGTTAGTACTTGTTTCCTTTTTTGAGTCTGTTCGTATTTCCATATTTTGATTTTTCATATATATGGTGAGATATTAAGAGATAACATAAGATAAGATATTGTGAGATATTGTTTCTAGTTATATTTTAGGAAAGTTTCCTAAGTCAAGTAGGTTTCCTAATTAGAATAGGTTTCCTAGAAAGAGGTTTCCTATTTCGAATCAAACTATGACCTATATATAGTCTATTTCTCTTGTAACTAAGACATGCAATAGAAAGACGCGAATTGCGATTGTTTCACCTTCAAAAATTTCTTCCATCAAATCAATATTGCTGCTGCGCTTCTGACGCTCAACAAATTGATATCAGAGCTTACGGTTCGTGATCATGGCATCAACGAACAATCAACTTCCTCTTCAATATCCTCATCTTACCAAAGAAAATTATGATAACTGGGCTGTTAGAATGAAAGCTCTACTCGGCGCCTACGGTGTGTGGGAACTTGTTAACACTAGCTATGATGAGCCAGAGGATGAAGCCACGTTGAATCAGAACCAGAGGAATGCCTTGGAGAAGGTTCGAACGAAAGATCAATATGCCCTGTCGATCATCTATCAAGCGTTAGATGATTCCATGTTCGAAAAAGTTTCGAATGCCACTACCGCTAAAGAGGCATGGGAGATTCTTCAAAACACACATCAAGGAGTTCAGAAAGTTCAGAAGATTCGCCTTCAAACCTTAAGAGGCGAATTCGAGATAATTCATATGAAAGAATCTAAATCGATTGCTGATTATTTCATGAAAATTTTGATAATTGTTAATCAGATGAAAAGAAACGGAGAAGATGTTTTCGATGTTCGCGTTGTCGAGAAAATACTTCGATCCTTAGACAAGAAGTATGATCATATTGCGGTTACAATTGAAGAATCCAAAGACTTGGATGACATGACAGTCGATGAACTTATGGGTTCATTACAAGCCCATGAAGAAAGATTGAGAAAGAAAAAGATTGAGCCGGTGGAGGAAGTTCTCCAAATGCAATTGACCATTCGAGATGAAAAGGAGCAAAGAAGAGATCCCGTACAAAATCGCGGGACAAATCAAGATCGTGATCGAGGTCGTGGCTGAGGTCACTTTTGAGGAAGAGGTCGCGGACGAAGTAGAGGAGATCCTGCTCGAAGTGATGGAGGATACCAGTACCAAAGAGGTGTTCGTGGAAGAGGAAAGAACTCGATAAACCAATGGTATGATAAATCTAAAATCCGATGTTATCATTGCAATAAACTTGGCCATTATGCTTCTAACTGCTGGAACAAAGAAAGTAGCAGAGCAGACAAAAAGGCGAACTTGGTAAATAATGCTAATCAAGTTCTCTTATTGGCATTTATAGAAAGAAGGTCAAAGCAATACGTGGTATTTGGATACCGGTGCGAGTAATCACATGTGTGGGAGAAAGGAGATGTTTGCCGAGTTAGATGAGACAATTAAAGGGAATGTCTCATTCGGTGATAACTTTAAAATTCTTGTTGAAGGGAAAGATACAATTTTGATTCGTTTAAAGAATGGTGCACGCTAGTTTATTACTAATATTTATTATGTTCCAAAAATGTCAAGCAATATCTTGAGTTTGGGACAACTTATGGAGAAAGGTTATAATGTTCATATGAGAAATCTTAATCTTATGTTGAGAGATCGAAATAATAAACTGATTGCAAATGTGAAGATGTCGAAGAACGGAATGTTTATTCTTAATATAAAGAGTGAGATGTCTCGATGTCTAAAGGCATGCGTAGATGATCCTTCATGGTTGTGGCATTTGAGGTTCGCCCATCTTAATTTTGGCGGACTTAATTTGCTTTCTCGCAAGAAGATGGTTTATGGCTTACCACATATTGATCATCCCAATCAATTATGTGAAGGGTGTGTTATCGGCAAGCATTCCAGAACTAGCTTTCCGAAGGAGGCGACTTATCGAGCAAAGAAGCCGCTTGAGTTGATTCATTCTGATTTGTGTAGCCCGATCAATCCTCACTCATATGGTAATCATCGATATTTTGCTACTTTTATTGATGATTTTACTCGGAAAACTTGGGTGTATTTTTTGAAAGAAAAGACAGAAGTGTTTGATATTTTCAAACAATTCAAGAACCTGGCTGAAAAGGAAAGCGGCTATTTTATCAAGACTAGAACTGATCGTAGTGGAGAATTCATCTCAATCATATTCAACAAATTCTGTGAAAATCATGGTATTCGGTGTTTCTTGACGGCCCGTATTCTCCTCAACAAAACGGTGTGGCTGAACGGAAAAATAGAACCATTCTTGATATGGTTCGAAGCATGTTGAAGAGTAAAAATTTGTCCAAGGAACTTTGGGCCGAAGCTGTTTTATGTGCCGTCTATCTTCAAAATAGATGTCCTACAGATGGACTTGAAGGCATAACTCCACAAGAGGTATGGACCGGGAGAACATCAAGTATTTCGTACTTGAGAATTTTCGGGAGCATTGCCTATGCTCATGTCCCGGATCAAAAAAAGATCGAAACTTGAAGACAAGAGCAAAAAGCTTATCTTTATCGGGTATGACTCGTCATCCAAAGCCTATCGATTATTTGACCCTAACACTTTAAAAGTGTATGTAAGTAGAGATGTCAAGTTCGATGAAGATGGAATGTGGGAAGAAAATCCAAAAGAAGAAGCGAATGTTCATGGTGATTCCGATCAAACGGAGTTGAAAGATCAACTTTCACCTTCTTCTCCAACATCTTATTCAAGTTCATCAACACCATCCTCTTCAAATAGTGTCGATGAACCGCTAGTGCCAAGATCAAGAACATTGTCTGAAATTTACGAAACTACCGAAGAGCTTCATCTTATATGTCTTCTTGCAGATTATAAACCAATTACTTATGATGATGTGGCCAAAGAAGAAAAGTGGAAGAAAGCCATGAACGAAGAAATTGAAGCTATCGAGAAAAATCAAACATGGGAGCTTGCTAATCTTCTGAAGGACAAGAAATCAATTGGTGTTAAATGGGTGTACAAGGCCAAGAAGAATGAGAAAGGTGAAGTAACAAGGTACAAAACTAGATTAGTAGCGAAGGGGTACAAGCAAAAAGCCAAAATCGACTATGATGAAGTTTTTGCCCTAGTCATCCGCATGAAAACGATTAGATTGATTATTTCCATTGCTGCTCAAAATAATTGGTGGATTTATCAAATGGATGTCAAATCAACATTCTTGAATGACATCCTTGAAGAAGAAATTTATGTTGAACAACTCGAGGGGTTTGTTGTGAAAGGTTATGAAGACAAAGTGCTAAGGTTGAAGAAAGCTCTATATGGGCTTAAACAAGCACCGAGAGCATGGAATTCCAGAATTGATGCATATTTCAGGCGAATGGATTCTCTTAATGTCCATACGAGCATGCACTCTATTTGAAGCAAGAAAAAGGTGATATTCTACTCGCCTGTTTATATATTGATGATCTTGTTTTTACAGGAAATAATTCGGCGATGATTGATGCTTTTAAGGCATCGATGATGAAAGAATTTGAGATGAACGATAATGGTCTCATGAATTATTTTCTTAGTATCGAAGTGAAGCAAAGTGCCAATGGGATTTTTATTTCTCAAAAAGGATATGCAGAAAATATCCTTGAAAAATTCAACATGAAGAACTGTATGTCGATCAATACACCAATGGAGTGTGGAACCAAGCTTTCAAAGTTTGATGATGGTGCCGATGTTGATTCGACATACTATAGAATCTTGATTGGAAGTTTGAGATACTTGACATGCACGAGATCGGATATTATGTATAGTATTGGAATTGTGAGTCGATACATGGAGAAGCCGAAATCATCTCATCTTAAAGCCGCAAAGAGAGTACTTCCGGTATATCAAAGGTACTATTTCTCATGGTTTACACTATTATTGCTCTGAATCTTTCAAACTTAGAGCTTATTCAGATAGTGATTATGGTGGAGATATCGACGATCGAAAAAGCATCACGGGATTTGTATTTTTCTTGTGCGACACTGCTTTCACGTGGTCATCAAAGAAGCAATCAAGTGTTACTCTGTCGACATGTGAAGCTGAATATGTAGCTGCATCTTCATGCGTTTGTCATGCAATATGATTGAGAAGACTACTCAAAGATATTCTTATGGAGCAAAAGAAAGCAACGGAGATTTTTGTTGATAATGTTTCTACTATTGCTTTGGCGAAAATCCAATTTTTCATGAACGAAGTAAACATATCGATGTTCGATATCACTTCATCCGAGAACAGGTTAAAGAGAATGAAGTTGAAGTATTGCATGTGAAGACCGGAGATCAAGTAGCAGATATTTTTAATAAACCTCTCAAAATCGATACTTTTCAAAAGTTCAAGAGCCTGCTTGGAATGATCGATGGAAGAGAATTTGGTTTAAGGGGGAGTGTTAGAAATTAAACCAAATTTGTTAGTACTTGTTTCCTTTTTTGAGTCTGTTCGTATTTTCATATATATGGTAAGATATTAAGATATAAGATAAGATATTGTGAGATATTGTTTCTAGTTATATTTTAGGAAAGTTTCCTAATTAGAATAGGTTTCCTAGAAAGAGGTTTCCTATTTCGAATCAAATTATGGCCTACATATAGTTTATTTCTCTTGTAATTGAGACATGCAATAGAAAGACGCGAATTGCGATTGTTTCACCTTCAAAAATTTCTTCCATCAAATCAATATTGTTGCCGCGCCTCTGACGCTCAACAAATCATCTGTCAGCAACTTCAACACAACTAGTCCTCGAAAGACGGTTGAGGACTTAGAAGCAGTAATATTTAATGAAGAATTCAGTTAAGTGTTGCTTCCATGTTTGAAAGAAAACATGGTCAAACATTTTTCCTTTTCTTTCCCCATCTTGCCCTAGACAGATTGAGCAATGAGCCGAAAAAGAAATTCATTCCCAATATATTGTTTAATAACTGAATAAAAACCATTAGGCGCAAAGTTTTTTTTCTCTTTTTGTCGAAGTGTGCTCTGACAATTTATTATTGCCTGGTAAATTAGGGTTGGCTCGCAACTCGTAATGCCCTCAAAATCATAGGAGCTAGCCGTATAAGAAATGACAACAAGAAAGCAGAAAGTATTCGTGATACATGCTTACCATAATGCAGACATAAGCCAAAATGGGAGTGACTTCCTTCCAGTACTGCAGGTCCCGGTTTAAAAGCAAGGTATTAAAACAAAGGATCAGGCCACTTCATGACATCAAGAAGAATGAGTAGGCTTAGTTAGTGTTCGAATACCTGCAGGAAGAATGAGAATCCTAGAAAGCAACTCAAGCCCATTCCAGCTGAAGAAACCTGCAAATGAAGGTCAGATTTGGTTATGCTAATAAGCAACTCTAGAGGCTACGTCAATATGTATTGGTTTAGTCACCATTAAAAGCGGTCTTCTTCCAACTTTATCTGTCAAGATTACACTAAGAGCGCTTGCTGGTTTCTGCAAAACAGGTGAGGAATCTTGAAAATGGGACAAACGAAACTATCTTCCAGTGCAATTCTCGGTAGTTGATTACCTGGGCGATAGCTATGCTTCGAGTACCAATGCTGCTTGAAAAGTCTGTCAAGATAATAAGTTGAGATTACCAAGTCTTCATTCTTTATGATTAAGTAACGAATTAATAGCGCGATCTTCACCAGCTGATTTAAATATAGAGCTCACATAATAGTCAAATGCATTCGCCCCTTCAAATTGTTGAAGCACCATCAATCCGACTCCTACCTAAGCTCTGCAAACATTAGGAAATAAAAAGAAAAATAAGAGCGAAAAATGGCAAGCAATTCAAATGTTTTTTAGGGAAGGCTTACTATGAGCGAATGAGTGTATCGTCGTTGAAACAAATCGAGAATCCTAGACTGTGATTGCCATTCAAAGGTTTCTGTATAGTCCTGCAAGACAATACGAATGGAAATATTAAATAGTAATAGGAAAAAGGAAAACTCTGATATGTTAAATGGAGAAGTTACTCTGATTTTTGCTGCTTCCTGGGAAATGTCGACGCTTTTGCCTCGTAGTCTCTGCAATGTGACTTCGAACTCCTTTTCTTGACTGACCTTTACATGTCAGTTATATAAGTACGCTAATCATCTTCCTCACGATGGAAAATGCTGAGTCCTAGCTGCAATATTGCTACAACATTAACTTCATTTTATGATCTTAGATTTTTAAATAATTAGCAAACTCTTATAAAAATGATCCATTCACCTCTGGACTTTAATTTCAGTCATGAGTAAAATTTAGGGTTAATACCACGAAAAACCCTAAACTGGTACACTTATGACACATTTACCCCAAACTTTTTTTTTTTTCATAAAAAACCCCAAACTGGTACACCTGTGACAATTTTACCCTGAACATACCACAAAAAACCCCAAACTGGTACACATGTGACAATTTTACCCCGAACTAATTTTTAATATTATTTTTTTTTGAATTTTTTCTTTTTTCTTTTTTTTTTTTTTCATTTTCAAACTCTGGCCGGTCGTCGATCCGGCGACCGGCCAGAGGCGGAAGCCGGCAAGGGCCGTCCTCGCCTACCCAGGGCAAGGGCGACCCTCGCCCAACTCAGGCGAGGGCCGCCCTCACCTAACGCGGGCGAGGGTCGCCCTCGCCGACGCCCTCGCCGACGCCCCGCCGCTCACCGCCCGACGCTGGCGGGCGGGTCGCCGCTCTCACCGCCGACGCGAGCGAGGGTCGCCTTTTGCCGGCTCACCCCGCCCGGTGAGGGTCGCCTTGCCGACGCCGCGAGGGCGCTCCTCAAGCCCGGTCCGGCCGCCGCCACCGCAATCGCCAAAGTTTGAAAATGAAAAAGAAAAGAAAAGAATAAAAATAAATAAAAATTCGAAAAAAAAATAATATTAAATTTTAAATTCAGGGTAAAATTGTCACATGTGTACCAAGGGTTTTTGTGGTAAGTTCAGTGGTAAAATTGTCACAGTGTACCAGCTTTAGGGTTTTTGATGGTCAAAAAAATAGTTCAGGGTAAAATTGTCACAGGTGTACCAGTTTGGGGTTTTTTATGGTCAAAAAAAAAAAGTTTGGGGTAAATGTGTCACAAGTGTACCAGTTTAGGGTTTTTCATGGTATTAACCCTAAAATTTATTAATTGGCATAATATTCAATTCGTCACCACTCTTCCCATTTTCAGTCTAAAATTTTGGCAAAGCAATGTGTTTGCGCATGAGAAACATTTAAAATGATTTCCATGCCTTGTGATACGTCGCGGTGGGCCAAAAGATTCTCCACATGGCGTGCAACATTCTACTTGTGCTATTTAGATTGCTCCATCATCTAATCATGCAAGTTCCATTATGTCATGTGTTGAGAGAATCCCCCAACACTATTTTGAAGATTGACCAAATAATCAAAGTTTACTTGTGTAGAACCAACTTGTGGATGCCCAAACTAATGTGCAATAGGTGTCTGAAACAGGAACATCTAAAGGCCAGCAGTGCTTTGCTTCTATGAAACTGCTTCTAAAAAAGTTGAACAAAATATTGAACGTAAAGGGTGTCCAAAGTTAGATGGATATGTGTAAAAGGTGACAAAGTAGTGTCGAACTTGAAGACGTTAACATGTTTGGAAGGACCAGAGTGTAGAAGGTGAGTAGTCAATTCAATGTGAAGTCTAAAAAGACTGGAGGGACTGGCTGTGGAAGCAACTCGTGCTATAGACTGAGTATAAGATATATTACGTGCCTCTAATCCTGGATAAAAAAGCCCATATCTTCTTCCAATTTGATTGAATTCAAATTGATGTCTAGTAACTAGTTTCAAGGTCCAGAATCCGCAAAAAGTAAACTGGAGAAGATCATAATAGTTTTTCCTTTTTTGTTCAAGCAGTCTGAGAGTCAGATGGCCCGTAGAAGCAAAAGCCTCTATTTTTGAAAAGTTATGCTTTGCCTGGGGACAGGAGACTAGACGCACCATTTTTGGGTCTATTGATTGGTCCAAAGGTTCCTTGATATGGCTTTCAACGGTTAGTTTGAAGATTGAAAGGCTAATCAAAGTAAAAAAGGATGGCTCAGAACTTTGGCGAAAATGAAGAAACTTCTATTTTCTCTCTGTCGTTCATACTCCCGTTCTTGTACTTATTGTTATTCTTTGAGATGGTTATATTTCTTGTAATTTGGGAAAAGAGAGCGGTTAGTTGCTCATATTTATAGAGTCATTTACTTAGCTTGGTGTAGAAGCAACATTATCTATAGGCTGTAGCATCTTTGAAATAGCGGATTCTAGCCTTCGTTTGTGGCTATTAGTCTGTGAGAGTGGACGCAGGCCAAGTAGAAGGTCGGACCAAACCACATGTACCACCATGAAGAATCCCAGTGCCTATGGCACCTGCACTATTAGCTGATGTTGCAAAGCCAACTGCAGCCCCACCTCCTACAGCCGTATCCCGAAGAACATACAAGACAAATTTCCTTAATTGCTAAAGTTATTCACATATTGTATTGTGATCTTCTCCTTCTAAATTTAACAGACTTTATTCATATACAGCAATAAAGGAGATATTGGACAGAGTGGAGTCACATATGAGGGCACATATCAAGTCAGAGAGACAAAGATGAAAAATCTACCAGGCAACTACGAAATGTTCATGAGAAGCCAGATGAAAACATCATCCATATGTATATATGCTACACATACATTGTAAATTAGTCTTGCCAGCCAAGGGAAGAGAGCTACAAAAATGCAGAAAATGTCAACAAGCTACTCCAAGACCTACTTAGAGAATGGAGTCACGTGAAGAGCAAAAAAACAATAACTTCATTCTGTTTTCAGTTGCTTTAGTTCAAACCATCGACAGTTTGTCTACTTATTATAACGAGTCCAATACTAACTCACGTCCTAGTAACTGCAACATCAAATGAGTAACCACGAGAAAACTCACCCTAATGCAAAAGACTGTCGGAGGAAATATCTAAAAGATGCATGTAGAAAAGATCGAAATTTCATCCAAAAGTATCATAAAAAATTGCTAATAATATCAAATTCTTGTGAGCATTTAATTATATCACCAGAAATATAGTTTTGGTGTCTTAACAATGAGAGGAAAGCATACCAATCTGGTTATATGAATTTTAATTTTCTTTTATTGGATATCAACATTATGTTACACTTCGAATTTGTTATCAATTAATCGAAGAAAAAGAGTAATTTACTGGGTTTGGAAAGCAGGTAAACTAAGATTGACCTGCTAACCCGGTGAAATAAGCCAGATCAAACCCCAGACCAACAACCCAAATTAGCACAGGTTTTTATTTGTTTAAACACTAGGCAGTGGAGTTTAAGAATCTTTTTTTTTTTTTCAATGCTTCAAGTTAGGGGTACAGGTGCTGCTGATAGGACCCTTAAGAAAGGAATGGGAAACCCTTTCTCGATACTTGCCTTTCTAAGTTTTAGAAGGAGTCTTAAAAAACAAGGATATTGTACTTCCTTTCTTGCAATCATAACCTTTCTAACTACTTCGTTCAAAGTACAAGAAGCAAAGAAAGTGCAACCTGCGATTGTGTCGGTGAGATTTCCCCTTTTGCCGATATCTTTGAGAGAATAAAGAGGCAAAACATACAACCAAGCTCTTCTGTTATAAAATGTTCCCAACTCCCCCAACTTAAAAAACAACAAACAACAAAGGAACGGTGAGAGTGATGTAGCCTGGTGTGGGCTACTCGAACGTTAGGATCGGGAGAGTGACTCGCATACGCGGAACAGGACAAACAGTAATTACAGTCCTGCGCAAGCTCGGGAAAATGGACGTAACTTCGTCGATACAGATCGGAATGACCTGATTCCAAAGCCAAATGAACAAAGACTTCTGGATTAACAATTTCTCTGTTTTGAGTTTTCTCAAATAAGTACTATAGGAAGGACGAAATCGGAGTGGAAGTGGACAGATGTAAAGGGACAGAACAGAGGAAAAGATAGAACTTCGTTGGTTGCTCTTCCAGGCCTCCAAGGAAGTGGATAGGGCACCGATTCTTCTAGATCGATGACTGCAACTCTTCAAGGATGCAGATTTAAAAACCTTCGACTCTTCAAGGACGGAGTGAAAACTCTTCTAGGTTTTCAAGGGTATGAACTCTTCAAGGTTCAAGATAATTGCTTGATGCAAAATTTTCATTAATCAAATTCGTCTGTCGAATACATAAAGTAGATGGACTTATATAGCCAAAGAAAAAACAAATGAAAAGACTCAAGCAAATGAATCGACTAAAGAGCATTAAAGACCCTAGAAAGCATAAAACATTAAAGAACTTCGAAACTAGAAACTAGATAAATGTCCAATGTCTTCTTAATCAT
Source organism: Syzygium grande (assembly GCA_024733475.1). NCBI lineage: Eukaryota > Viridiplantae > Streptophyta > Magnoliopsida > Myrtales > Myrtaceae > Syzygium > Syzygium grande. The sequence goes on along the minus strand of JAMXDD010000088.1, from coordinate 19,788 downwards.
CCCAAAGTATCTTTTAGGCTTCCAATGTATAGGGAAAGACAAGGACTTAATTGTGGCATGGACTCGCGGATGAGACTCTTAGTCTTTGAATTGCGTCCCTTCGATATCTCCAAGGCTAGTCGAGCGTCTTGTTGAGCTCGGATGTGGGCTAATCTCCTTGGTTGAGTGAGCTCGTCTTTGATGCAGGCTGCATTATCAATCTGGCCTGCATCAGAGAGCTTCGCAGAAGTACTTGATAGTTCTTCCCAACGATGAATACTCTTCAAAAATGGGTGGAAGAGCTTAGACCTCTGGTGGGATGGGATTACTTGATCATGTGGAAGCGTTTCGATACTTCCTCCATGTACACACACTCATCGTGTTTTTGCGTTAAACTTGCCAAAATGAGTCTTAAGCCCATTTATTAACTCATGATTATTTAAATGGGTTCTCAAATGCAAAATCTTAAAGTCCTAGATAAATTCGAAGAGTATTTTTTTTTTGGCTACCCTTTTATTGCCCATTTTTTTATATTATTTTTGTCGGATCTTTCAAAATGTAGGTGTTGCTGCGCGATGGAAATTGGATGGGCAAGAAGTACATCTCGACCATTTAACTACTGTGCCTTGCAGAGACCTGGTAATCAGCACCCGTTGAGGACGAGAGCTTGCAGAGCCCTGACCTTATTACCCTACTCTTCTCGCTTCTTGGTAAATGTCGCTTTGCATTTTTAGAAACGAAGAATGGAATCAACAATGTTTGATTGAGTTTCTTCAGTCACTGAACATTAGAAAAATTTACGGTGTCTTTGGTCAGGAATTATGTAGATGTGATGAGTTCGACCCAGTCCAAGTGGATTCACAACACAAGCGCCTCGGACGTTCAGGTGATCCGTTCTTAATCTCCTCCTTGCGATCATTGCATATTTCTGCATTGCTCCCCCTTGAATTGCTCGGACAAAATTGCTGAGGATCGGGCTATTATTATTGCCTTATGAACTCCAGCCCTTTGGTTGATGCTCTGGTCCCTTGCTGTCATTTTGTACCTACTGTCAGGACACGGGAATGTTTGATTTAGCTTCACAAGTGGAATCTCAAGTCAAGTAACAATGCTGTAGTGCCAACTCTGGAGCTCGTAGTCCTCAGGATTGCGTGCTCTGTAACTTGGTAAACGTTCAATCAACAGAACAATGCATTAGATTGCTTGAAACGCGTGCATTCTTGTTGCCTCATACTGTGTATCTACTCAATTATGTGATTGGGCGTTCGAACTTTCACGCCGGTGTTTACTCGCATCGTGTGGTTTACCCTTTCTTTGTGCCATTATATCTGAAAATTAAGAGTAGAAGAAACTTTTGACAGGACTGCACTGGAACAATCGTTATGGTCCCCGTTGGTAGCGGCATTGTTGAGCTCTTCAGCGCATAGCCTGTAAGATGGACTTCCAAAGTAGCATTGGCTCTTGCATGTTATTCTACTTGTTTGCTCAAAAGTTGCAAATGTGACCATTTACTTTCAAATTCGTCAGATGCCGGAAGAACCCCACATAATAGAAATGATCATTCATTGGGGTCACTTCTTCAAAGAAGCCATGAATCTTGGGCTCCGGGATATAAACACCAACGAATTCCTGATCCAAGAGTACTTGATTTCCTGTCTTTTGCTGCCCCACCTTTCGAGTTTGGACTCAGGACTACAACAACTTCCGATAGGAACACGAAGTAGAAAAAATCCAGAAGGATCATTGGGATATCTTTCCCAAGCTGGAGTGATGAAGCAGTCTGTTATCGGATCCACGAGGTCCGAAGATTCCAAAAGTTTGTCGGAACAGCCAAATTTCTTGGGTTGTGCTGCAGCTGCGAAGGGTAAAGCCATTTGCAAACAGTAAGGAGGTGAATGCCGCTCAAAGAGACTGATCGCAGAGCAGGAGAGGAAGACCATGTATGGGGACCGGATCCATACTCTCCGTTCACTTGTCCCAAAGATATCCAAGGTCCACTGAACTTTCGTTGCTTTACTCCAGAAAGTAATCCATTTTGTTGGGCATTCAAAGCTGTTTTCTTTGATGCAGTCTTTCACTGCGTGTTGCAGTATTGAGGAATTCCTCTGCTCAACATCAATTTCTATTTGACACAAGCATAAATTTTTATTCAGGAAAGCACGCACTTGAAGATTGTCATCTTTTAAGAATTTCATGGAGTAACAAATTCTTTCATAGTCATGCTGCTTGTTATTTTACTTGAAGAATATGAATATCCATCCTTCCCTGTATTGACTAGTTGGACAAGAATTCAATCCTAGGGGACGCTGTTGATTACATTAAGGATTTACAAATGGAGGTGAGAAACCTCAAGGAGGAACGTGGCAAAAGCCTGGCCAGACAACGCGACAACGCAGAGTCTTCCTTGTCGAAAAAGACTCACCTTTTCATATTCAATGAATATGTTTTCTGTACATTTACAATGCTCAGACCTCATATATATATATAGACATATGATAACCCTAATTAGCAAAAGGAAGGATTCTATACTAGGAAGAAATTTAACAATAAAAATCCCTAACAAATTATCTCATTGTTCCTCCCAAAGAAATGGAGGTGAACAAAGTCAAGCTTGTAGCTCAACTGTTATCTCATTGTTCCTCACTGTGGACTGAGCGTGTCAGTTTCGTATCGGGCCTTGACTTTGTGGAAGTAACGATTTCAGTCACATGTGGAGGTGAACCAAATTGGGAAACGAGATTTTCTGGTCAAGATATTATCGTTGAACAAGCAAGGATTATGGCTTTCTAGGATGATGGAGGGGATGAAATCACTGGGAATTACTGTAGTTGATGCCCACGCCACCACGTTAAATGGCAAGTCCTGGCCAGTCTTGTGCTCGAGGTAAGTCTGTGAGGATATCGTGCCGAATGAGAGCAATTACAGAATTTCCTTCTTAGATAAGCTTCCACGAGCATTGGTCCATCCTACTTTAATTTGATCTTCATGCTCCAATTCCAGTATGTGCAGAACAGAAGGCACACTTTTAATGAAGTGTGCATAAAATGCAAATTATCTGAATATTTGTTTGCCAGATCTGTTCTCTGTGCAGTTCTTTTCCTCCATGGCTCAATAGTTTCATGATTCCTGCTTCTGGTTTGTACTAAGACTGTTCTTGTTCTTCCAGCTAACGTTGATATCCTTCCAGAGAATCTGAGAAACTTGGTGATGATACAGCTAGCGAGCTTAATTAGTATGTCAGAACATCCGAGGTTATCATTGAGTGCGAAGTTCGTGCAGAAGTTTTCTTGTACCCTAAGAGAAAGTATGTGGTGAAGGAAGTGACGCTTCCCCTTCTGATCCATTGTTACAACATATAATATCTAAACATTTCAGATGTATCCGTCTGTTTCATCAGTATGAAACCATTAGGAAACTGATTATTATTTAATTGTTGAATCAATTCGTATGTTATGTTGTGATCACCATTTGCGATTGGTGATACCGAGCATGTGAAGATAGTGATCCTACTTTACGTATAAGCTAATTCAAGGAGCACCACACTTTTCCCACCAAGCAAAGAATTCAGAGCAAATCTCAATTTGGAGGTTTGGAAGTGGAAGGCTGCGGGAGCGTCAAAGGACTGCTGAGAGTTGTGACCTTTTACTCGTTCTAGGGGTGTGCATCGGTCCCGGTCCAATCCGGGAACCAGACCGAACCAGATCGAACCTAGCAAGTTTCACTCTTCCACCATGGCCTGCCCCAGATGTTCCAGGATATTCTGAACACCGACTTTAACACCATCAATACCGGCAGAAACAAGATAGGAGTGGAGTTCGTTGCAAAAGCTGAAAACTTTCTCGGGATTGACAAGGCCAAGGCCATTAGTAGTGATGTGAGAGCATAACAAGGCTCATTTGATTTAACTCCTGGAGATGAGACAGGGTACGCCATCTTGGACACATAATGTTCATTCCATCAACACCAGGCCTAGCGCCACCCCAGTAACCTGTGATTGCGTGCCGCACATATGCATCCCTAAAATTTTAGGGACAAGTTTCTGGCATTAGAATTTGGAGCAACTACTTGATTGAGCTGAGTTTGAGGCAGAATCTATATATCACACATGCATAATTCCAGGCATGCGTTTCTTTGATTTCAGTGACGATGTGACAAAGGCCCAATGCCGGATGGTCGACTCTGCTACCCTCTTGGCTATTTTTCTGGAACTTATGGTTCTCCTTGATATGGTTAATCGGTTTACAAAGCTGATACAACAGAGACACTGAGTGTCAACCAAACGCATTTGCAGCCAAAACTGCAGAAAGTGAAAATTATTCTGCCACTTCCTTAGCACTGTTGTCTTTGCTGGCGGGATCCATGCCAACAGATTGCCATCGATCATCAATTATGACAAACCTGGGAGGTACTCCATCATTCTCGAAGCCGCAAGTTGATGTCAATAACTTTCAACTCATATGAGAACCTGTACTCTGAATTTGATGCCACTAGAGATATCGAGGAAAATTAACAAGGGTTGTTTACTAAGTAGAGTGGTATGCTAAAATCGTATTGGGTAATCAAACTGGCCAACCACCTTGTGCCTGAGTCCCACTAATTTATGACCATCGAAAGTTTGTCACTATTTTAGTAAACCGAATTCAATAATATTTCGTGTTATTAGCGCCTCTCTAATCCTCGCTTCACACCCTCAGCTGTGACGTCTGTATAGAAAGCATCCCAGGTACCCCAGCCGAACCAGTTCAGCATATCCGGCATCTGGGCCAAGAAGGAGGACATCAGAGCTATGCTTACCATTTCAAAGCATTACGTCATACATGTAACAACCTTCTTGGGTATATATAGCTAACGTCTATCTCTCGCGGTGAGAAAATGTCTCTAGCTGTTTCTCAACTGTCCTGTACACATAAAAGAATGTACTTTGAGGGCACATCATGCAGACCGAATACTTTCTCGGCAACATCTGATGATAAGAAGTAGAATTTCCATCCACAGCAAACTCACTCACTTTGGCATCGTCAGCAGCATGACACCACTACCATTTTGAACTTCATTAGGACCTCTAACAGCGGGCAACATCCTATCAAACGGGAAATCCCGGGTCTTCAGAACTAGCTTCCGATTCGGCATTGGGACATTTGACCAATTTTTCCGACACCTCCAAGTTGCAATAAATCTCAAATCTCCAGAAACTGATGTATGTCTTTTACTGTATCGGATGGCACATAAAATAATCAGATTCGATTCTGAGCTCCAGGAGAGCTCGTAAGACCTTTGTACTTTGCTTCCAAGAGACAATTCTAAAGATCTACTTTTCAAACTTCTTCACAAAAATAACAATATTGGAGCAAAATGCTAACTCACACTCATGTCTCTTGTTCAAGATGAATGAGAGAGATCGTTTGTCCAACTTTGGGGTTTTGCAGCAATTATCTTTGCAAAGAGTGCTTTGATTGGCTTAGATGCTCTTCGATGTCCTTGTATATTTTATACGTTGCAGGGGATCATCCTCGCATGTTGCCATCAACTCAACATGGTTTTGCTGGTTTTTTTACTTTTTTTTTTACCTCTGGAGGCATTAGTTGAAGGTGTATAATTATCACTTCTTTGATATTTCATATAAAGTTTCTACCCCATCAAGCATAACAGATATGTTGAAGCTCCTATTATTGTCATTCATTTTACATATTTATTCAACTTTGCGCAGGTATTCTATGGCAAAGTTCAATTCCTATTCATTTACCTTAATGTTCAAATTGGTAGGGTACTCAAATGTTCAAGCCCTTGGTCTTACCTTTGACAAAGTATCTGCTGACCGTTTCACATCTGAGGAATTTGGCGTGCTATCGAATTTAAGGTTCCTAAACTTGGATCGAGCTAATATGAGAGGAAACTTCACTAGTTTTCTTTTAGAGTTGAGGTGGCTTCATTGGCGTGGTTGCCATAAGAGCTCTGAGCCTCTTGCTTTGAACCTAGAGAACTTGGTCATTCTTGATCTATCCTGGAGCGCAGCGGCAGATGACTGGGAAAGTTCAACACAAATACTGGAGGTATAAGACAAGTTCCTTTTTTTGACTTTTTGTGACGAATAGCTAATGGAAACTGAATCTTCTTTGTCTTTGTTACACAGAAGGCAAACAAATTGAAAGTTATGGACCTAACTGGTTGCGGTCAATTATGTAAAACGCCATGCTTCCCAGCTGGTAGCAAATTAGAAAGACTGATTCTTGAACGATGTTCTATTTTGTCACTTATTGACAAATCCATTGGTAATTTGAAATATTTGAGGTCTTTGAACATGAAGTCCACTCCGATTGCCCTGCTGCAGGAAGAGATGGGTTCCTTGGATAATTTGGAAGAGCTTCTGATTGATGAAACTTCCATATGTCACCTTCGTTTCTTAAGAGGTTCTATCCAACAACTTAAAACTCTTAGTGCTTCCGGCTGCAATTAAATTTGGCTGAAATATCCGAGTCTATTGGTTGTTTTAAGTTCCCTGTCATATCTTGCATTGGATAAAGCCATTATCACTGGACTCCCAAATTCTGTTAAGTTGTTAGAGGGACTTGTGGAGCTGTCTTTAAGAGACTCTCAGCGAATGACTGCACTGCCGCACTCCATTGGGAAGCTTACGTCACTACAGAAAATGGATCTGTCACACACCAGAATTCAGATATTGCCAGAATCGACAAAAAAATTTGGATAGACTAGAGGTGCTAAGAATGAAGAATACTCACATAAGAAAGTTTCCTAAAGATAATGCAAATCTAGAGAAGTTGGAAGTCATAACATTTTCTGGCTGCCCTTCGAATGGGAAAATTCCGTGTGATATTCCGGGGTTATCATCTTTGAGAATCTTGAAAATATCGTTTACCCTGATTTTTAGCCGACCTGAGAGCATTTGTCAGCTTTTTTCATCTCTAGAAAATCCACTTGCTCCAATTTGACGAACTTCAGATTCTACCAAAATTTCCATCTAGTTTAGTGAGTTTGCGCTGGGGAACCAAAATCATGAGGATAGTTCAGGGTCTTTCATATCCGAGAGATTTGAAAGTTTTGGAATTAGTTAATGATCACAATGAGGAGAAGATATCTTTCTCTGAGCTGTCCCAAACTGAAAGCTTTGCCTGGATATCAAGTTTATCCAACTTAGAAACCCTAAAGCTGTGCCTTCCAAATGCAACTAGTCTACCAGAAAATTTTAATGCTCTTACTCAACTTAAAAAATTTAATTTGTCCTGCATAAACTTGCTAGACCTCCCACAACTTTCCTCAAGCTTATCAAAACTGCTTCTCAAGAATTGCCAGATCTAGAGATTGGATTTCTATAATCTGGAAACTCTTCAAGAATTGGAGCTCTGTGACTGCAATGCATCGGAAATTCTTGGTCTTGGAAACCTAAGGCTCCTGCAAGTATTGAAGATATCTCGCTGCAACATTAAGAACCTTGATGGTCTCGAATGAGCATCACAATTGAGAAGGTTTTCTATGTCCGAATGCTATTCTCTTAACAGGATGCCGGACTTATCAAAGTGCGCAAGTCTGGAAATTAAGGAAATAGACTTCTGTAACATTCAATGTGGTGGTTGATGCATGTTGTGATGTGGGGGTTCATGTTCGGGGCACTGTGATTGTCCGTACCAATATCAATGTGATGGTCGATGCATGTTGCGATCTTAACAGCAAGCTGCTCTGATTCCAATTGAAAGAGGTTGGAGTTTATTTCTTTCTCCAAGGTAAGTAATGCACTTTTTCTCTGTAACTACAATTGGTAGACCTTATTTTCAAGAGTCTCTCCAAGTTGAAAATTTCAAACTTTGCTGTTTTTCTTTATTTCTTTTTTTGCTATTTTCTTACTGCAACATTTCTCTTTCCCATTGTCATACTCTACTTGATCTGTGCTTCTTCTGGGTAACGATGAGATTCAAGAAATAATCATCACATGGACTGTGAAGATGTAGTTGGTATTGAAGTATATGGTTTAATGCATTGTATGATTCCTCATTGATCTATAAACCATCAGCATGAACCAACTATAGCAATTTTGACCAAAAAAATAAACTATAGCATTTCTTTTTCTGTTGAGAGCAAAAACTATTTGCAAAAAACAGAGATCTACAAATGGATGGATTCACCAAGCAGGACTAGGTAAATTTTCGAGGCATAGGAATGTACATGCTAGTACTTTGATCTGTTTATGTCTCCAAACCTTCAAGGATAACCTGGTGCTTATAAAACTAGGGATGGGTTCAGACAGGTCATACTCAATCAGTTGCCCCAAGTGAACTTTTGTTATTTCATGCAAACTATGCCATAGTGGTCTAAATTGTGTTTAAACGGAGTTTGAAAATCATATCTTATCTTTATATGTAATTGTTGAACCAATCGCATAAGCAAGCATATCCAAATTGTCTAAGTTTGTTGTTTTGATGTTCCATTGAGGGTACTTGTTTTCCAAAGTTGTTCATGATCAAAGATTCTTTTGAGAATTTAATTCTCATGATAGAGTCAGACAGATCAACCGTGTAAAATAAAACTGTGAGAGGAAACATGAAAGCCAATTAATAACTGAAAAGACGGTTTAGTTAACAAGTAATGCAACATATTGAATTGATAAGTTGACAGTTGAAAACGTCCCGTTTTGTATATTTTTAGGCACACAGTTCCTTGCATGATATAGTATCATGTTCGGATTAAGATTTCCATGAAACTAAAAGTGAAAACATGCATGTGATGCATAAATACGTAAAGTAATTTTCCTGCAAGTATGAAATTCGTCATATGCCAACAATTATCAATGACTGAATGAGCCATTACTTGCTATTAGTGTCATACCAATTAGTCGGTACTTTGATTGATAGTAACTGAATTGAGGAGATTGTGTTACTTCAACATATTTAGATTATTAGGTGTCCATTTGCTGAATGGTAGCTCATGTTCCTAATAGATAATTATTTCATAATTCAGAATCAACATTTCTTCAGATCACTCCGGGATTCGATAGGGTGAGTTCGGTTTGGAACTTCTTCAGGACAATGTGTGAGTAAAAGATCAAGGGCGCTGGTGAAGATATGCTAGGATAATATTACTGATAAGCTGAGATGTGATGTGATACACAGCATTGCATCATGTGGATGCTGTGGTTGGAGCGAAACGGAAGGGCCTTTGACAGGACTGAAGTGCCCTTTTGTCAACCTTGAAAAGCAAGCCCACCGCACCTTGCAGCCTCAGTTGTGATTTCTGAGAGTTTTATTACAAGTTCTGTTCAGATTTTTTCTTCTGCGCAACGAGGTCTTTTTAGTTGATGACAGAAAGGCCTGCCATTCTGTTCCTCTAGGACTTGTATGGAGTGAAGATTTTGTTTTCTCCATGTTGTATAATACTGCTGTCCATTATATTCTGCAACTCTCAACATGTAACCAGTCCTCTTGGTTAGTCTATTGTCATTTGTCACTCTCCGTCTCTTGCTGCAAAGCAGAGACCATCAATTACGATTTCCGAATGTTTATAGGACGATTGTAGGAAGCACGTCACACGGATATACTTGGATGGACTAACAAAATTTCAGGATGTTTCAAGCAGTTTGGCATTGAGTCCATATATTGATTTGGCAGATTTCTAAAATTGAAGCAATTTGTTCCGTGTATGGTAAATATATAATGTCAGCAGCAAATTTGGAATCGATGGTAAATGAAAGGGTCGTAACCTGCAATTTGTGAGTCTAGTCAATTATTTGTAAGTTACCAATGAACTAATAATTTCGCTATCAATGGTAGATTGCCACTTCCTTCTAGATTTTACAAGGGGCACCTAACTGGTTGTAGGGAAAGTACCAAAAAAGTCTTAAACCTATTGCATTGATAACAATTCAGTCTTAAACCTTTCATTTGGACCAATTTAGTCAAAAACCTCTTGCATTTGATACCAATGCAATCCATCCAGCCAATTTAGGTCGGAAATCGCTAAAGTGAATGCCAATCGTCCTACGTGACATGGCCGGTGTTGACGTGGACAAATTCTAATAATATTTTAATTTTTTAAATTTTTTTAATTTTTTTTTTTTTTTTTTTTCCTTCTCTTTGCTTGGGGCTATGGCGGGGTCATCGGCCATGGCCAGCAACCCGCCACAGGCCGAGGTCGGCGAGGGCGGGACCCTCGCGGCCCAGGCGAGGGCCACGATGCCCTTGCCGAGGGCCACGGCGGCCCTCGCAATGACCACGCCTGTGGCTGGGTCCATGGCAAGGGACCCCATAACCCCAAGGAGGAGAAGGAAGAAAAATAAAAGAAAAAAAGGAAAAAAATATTTAAAAATTCAAAATATTATTAAAATTTGTCCACGTTAGCGCTGGCCATGCCACGTAGGATAGCCGGGGTCCATGTCAGCGATTTCCGGCCTAAATTGGCCGAATGGACTGAATTAGTACAAAATGCAGAAGGTTTAGGACTAAATTGGTCCAATTGAAAGATTTAAGACTGAATTGATATCAATGCAATATGTTTAGGACTTTTTGGTACTTTTCCCACTGTTTGTATGTTATCATGAAACACAAATTTTACTATCTTACTATTGACAAATCCAATAGTAAATTACCAGGTATCGTTGTGATGTAGTTTTGAGAGATGGTTACTAGAACTTTGACGGTCATAATTAGCTGACATTGTTGATAAATCGGCGTCGATGTACCCGATCAGCGGGTAGAAGATTACACGATTGTATCATCTTTATTTAGAATTTACAAATGACGTTACTGAACGGAATCTTACTGAAGGAGTTTCTCCGGCGCATTGATGACATTTGGGTGCATAACATGTCATGGAACAATCTCGGGAGTTGACTTGACTCTGAGGTTTCTGATTTAAGTTCAAGCATGTTCCTTCTTCGTCTCATGATTGATTTTATTTAATCATGGAGTTGGTCTTGTTGAATGAACACCTTTCTCCTCTTCAGGACACTGAAGAGTGAAGACTTTCCTTCATTTTAATTAGTTTTTTTCTTTTTGAGTTGTCAAGTTGAATTAATTTCACTGAGAATATAAAAGGAAGCCGTGGGTAAAAAAAGTTATCGTAGATGTCGGTCTTGATCCATCATATCACTCGGAATGTTTCTTATTTTTACTACTAACGAGTGTCTCAGGTATTTTATTTTGATAATTCAATTCTCAAGGTGCTCATTGTACATAACACAAAAAAATCATGTATTGAAAATAATAAAATTTTCTTAATTAATAACTTAATTAGTGTCCATGGGGCACCCGTTGACAAAATTTTTGCTCTAACGACTTGGAGCAATGTCTGCGACCAATAACGATAGAAATGTTAGATTACCAAGGATGTTGAAACTTGGGTTAATAGTGAAAATAAAAATATTTTTACCAAAAATCTTACCGATTATCATAAGTAATTATTGAAAACAGCATCCACCATAGACGGCTGGAGAGCAATAGCCCTCAACGACTCTGTTGAAACAAGAACAATGTCCGCAACTAGTAATGATACATTATTTCGATTGAATATTTTCTTTTCTTTTTTTGGATAGTCCCTTTTGTTGATTTTTTCGTTATCAAGGGGTGTGAAAAAACCATTGACGAATAATACCAAAAGCATCTTTACTTTTCACCCAATAACTAATTATGCACCTATTTATAAAAATACCAAATAGAAAATTGACTTTTCCTCTTGGAAACCACCTTGCGTCTTCACTAGCGTTTTATATACAAAAATGTCATTTTTTTAAAAAAAGATTTCTCATTCCCAAATCAACTAAAAATCAAATCACGTGAACCCTAATATTTTGCAGGAAGGGGCAATCTGGCAATTTAAATGCGGGTTTTTCTTAGATGTATAGTTTATAAAAATAAAGGCATGTAACTGGTCATTTGGTCGAACGTGAGATATTTTTTCAAAAATTAAAAATCATAAAGCAATTATAAACTTAGGGGTATTGGGGCGTGGTTCATACTCCCCATCATAAAAAGGCACAGGGGCTGCCCTCGCGATGCCAAAGGGCTTTTAGAGTTGGGCTTGTATTTTATTGGTAATTTAGATTTGGGCCAATGAATAGATACGGTGCTACCTATATATAAAATTTTTGCTTTTGTAATTGAAAGTTAAAAAAGAGAGGTATGAGGTGCTAATTATAGTAAATTCATCTGCTGGATGTAGCCATAGTTTAATGGTAAACCATAATAAAACCTTGTGTCTCGATTTCTCTTTTCTCATCTCTACTCTCTATTTCGTTGTTTTTGTGCACCTAAAACTTGCTAGATGTAAAGTTCAAGCTATTATATTAAATTGAACTGAACCGGTATTTTTTCTTTGGTTCGATTCGATTCGCTTCATGGGGACTACCAACTTTCTTTTTAATTACTAATTAGCCCTTGTGCACACACATGGGGTATGCGATTGCTTTTGCCGCCTTTTTTTTCATCATTCTATATTATCTTCCAAATCAATAAGGTCTCCGTTATTACTATCGCATCCTCATATCTATCTAAAATTGACTCTAATTAAATGAAATAATTAAGGAACCATGTTAACTTTTGCAAATTTACAATTACTATCCCATCATATTCATGCAACTAAGGTTAAGAAAATTTTACCAGTTTTCTTCCATGTTTCATTAAAAGCATGAAAATGCAAAATGCCTGTACTCAACCGATTCTGTAGTGTTAAATTTAGTTGCTTCTTTTATTATATTTATTTATTTATTTATTTCAATTTATGTTCATCTGTCCCCTAGTCTTTTTCTCATGATTAGAGGTGATTAATAAACGGTCCCAAGTTGGGCCCTCAAATCAAGCCAAAATCATAGCCGAGGCCCACCCATTAAAGATGCAAATGAAAATTCAGGGCTCGAAACTTGGATCATCCGACCTGAATGAGCCTGAAAATGGCTCCTTCAATGTATGGGCGGTTTTTATGTCTATGTTTTAGGCCGGGCCAGAATTTCAGGCTTCCCAATGGTCTAGTCCAATCCGAAATATTTTGATATTTATTTCAAAGAATAAAAACATTTAATTCTTCAATTGAATTTATTAGTTGATTAAATATAAAAATGAGAAAAAATGGTGTGAGGTTGAAAATATTGACCAAAACATGTCAAAAAAGTGATTTTTAGGCTAAAAATGGCCTTCAACATTTGGCCCTGTGGCAAGAGGCTCATAACGAGCTTTTCATAGTGTACTCATGGGCTCATGACTATATTCGGATTAAAAGTTATGCTCTACCAAAGTTGGATTGTGGGAATTTCGTCTTTTTCTTTGGATGAATTTGACACTTCTAAGGAACTTTATGTTGATTATTTAATAGGTGTATATTAACTTTTAGCCCCAACCGAATAATTTCGATCCAAGTCATTTTCTATTTTCTGCCCAACTTAAAATTGTCTTTTTTTTTCATGAGCTTTCTCTGTAGGTCGTATTTGTTTTTTTTTTTAAGAGTATTCCTGGCATTTATACTTAATTTTCCCGCGCTGTCTTGCCGTTTGTCGTCCTCTGTCCACTAATTAGCTAGTGCTCAAGTTTGTCTCGTTTAATGAAGACCTTTGGAATAAGAAACAACAAAAGACTGTTCTATGCCCGTGTGCATATGTCTTTTTGCCGTTAGGATCCTTCTGTTTGGGGCAGAGAGTAGGGGCAAACATAATGAGGCTTGATTCAGCTTAATGGATGTCGAAGGGAACAAATTTGTACTGCCATCATTTGACACAAATTCAAATCCAACAAAAACAAATTATGTTTCGGATCGAACCGAGACTGAGGGAAACAAACATGGCTTGATTTCAAAGTTTGTTTTGGTCTTGAAAAAGTGGAACCAAATCGGACCGTGAAATACGATTTAGATTGGTTCGCAAACATTCTTGTCGGGAAAGAAATGCACCTTGAACCAAATTAAACCATAAATAAGGCTAGGTTAAAATTCCAGTTCATCTTCCTCTGTACAGCAAAGAAGTACTTCCAAGTTTGCATCTTCGAAATCAAATTGGGGACCGCATGATTATAAATTTTCAAACGGTGCAAGGAGTTGCTTCACTTGGAAACAAAAGGTTGTGCTGAAACTAAAATCAAATTGTAATGATGTCCATGCTGTTACGCAAAAATACATGAAGATTTCCAAAATGCATATCCAATACTCAGGACTTTGCTTAATCTTCTAAAAGTGCAGATAAATAAAATATCTCTACGTTTTCTATTTTGCCAGAAAAAGAAGAGACAGCTGAGCAATATCTCGAGTAAACACCTTTTCATATACTGATAATCCAAAACACTAACATTAATCCCGTTCCTTAAGAGACTCATACTCACAACTAAACTAAATTTGAAAGAATTGTAAATTAGGTACATGCTCAAAACCAAACAGTGTCATAGTTTATACAACTTAAATGTCAAAAGAGAGAGAATAAAAATGAGCAAAGTGGTGCCCAGGGCAACATACCCCTGCCACTGAAAAAAAAACCCCGATTGTCATAATAACTAAAGCATATTTGGAAGCTCTTCCATAGATGAGCAAATTTTGGTTCACACCAAGTAGTTCCGAAAGAACATCGGCTTGAAGACTTTCTAGTCCATGTTGCGTGCAATGATCAGCCTTGATAATCATCTTCTCCAGTACAAGGGTATATCGCCAAGAATAAACTTAATCAGGGCATGCAGATATTTCGACCCAGAACTATGGGCTTCGGAACAGGCGATCTCAACTCTCTTGAGATGTTCCGCCACAAGTTGGAAGCTCCCCTTCCGTGAACACAAAAATTCTTCTTCGTCAAAGTTAAAACGTTCTTTAGTTTCTTCGTCAAGCTCAAGCTGCACATAGATATTCATTTAAGAAACTTACTTCACATCAAATGCGGATCCCTGGGAAAAACATTATTTGCTCGCTAGAATTCCAAACAAACAACTGTCATTTGTCCACCGCAGATGCTAGTTAGTTTTACTTCATATCGAGTCTTAATCAAATTAAGCTCTCAAACTCATCTACACATATAAAACATGTTCTCTTTCTAAGTGCTCATAGCTAAACTCTTAGTTCAAGATCCTAACGCTAAATGGCAGCAAAAGAACCTCCAGTACAACACTGCAGTTACTTCACGATATGAACTAAAACAGCTTAATATTGCCCTGCACAAATGTTGAGTAAACTGACAGATTCATGGGGAACTTTCGATTGCTGGAACAAATAAGAGCTCGAGATTGATCGTCTTTAGGTGCTTCAGGAGTTTTAACTCATTGTTTAAACATTCATGCGAAAGGGAAGTCAGCACAAGAAGCAAACTGAAAATATCATAGCAACGGAACAAACCTTCAGACAGCGGTCACCAGTCAGGAGTATATCTAATTTTTCCAGGCAATGTGAACTTCGTAGCATGTATGCTATCCCGGGGAAGGTCCCATTGACTAACACCTGCATGTAGTATCAGATTCTGACATTTTGACAATAGAGATGGCGCTTCTTCCATCTCCAGAACGGACAGAGCCTAAGCACATTGAGCAAGCAACATAGAAAAGTTAATTGATTTTTTTTTTTTTTGGTAAGGGTTAATTGATATTTCTTTTGCTGTTTAACATGAATAAAGAATAACAAAATTACAATCCATCCAGATACAATATCCTTTGACCCTGTCTCCCAGCCGGGAAAAGACCGATAAGGATACTACAGGTAGAAACGAACGAGCGAATGTCTTTAAGAATAGAGACTATTTACACTTGCTTCTCATGTAAAACTTGTGAACATTAAAGGATCTGAAAATTCAAGTAGTAGGTCACATGAGCCCGCAACCTCGTTATCGACTGAAGTCCCCAAGTGAATCCTTCCATTGCCAGTGTAAAATATTCCGACGATACTCTGTTAGACGTATCATGGAACAACAGCCTAACGTGACAAGAGAGCATGACCCAGTTCAGTCAACCTAAGATGGATAAGTCCATTACTCTTCGCCATGTTTCCAGATTATATGGTATTTCCTCTACAAACTGAGAAAACGAATTGAAAAAGTAACCCTTTCAGATAACCTCTTCATCCATTTTTCTTGTGAAAATCATGCGTCTGATAATGTTGCATCGAGCAGCATCCATAATAATTAGCAACATCTAGTGGCATTCATTGTCCCCAATTGAGTGATCCCAGATCCATTTATAGGAAATTAAACAGAGGGAAGAAGCTCCGAGGTTCACTATATGTTCTTATCTTATAAGTCGAAACAAAAAGTTATGAATCTTCCTATCCGCCAGTAATTAATTATGCAAGCGTTCCCAATAATTCCCCTTGATGAGAGACGAGGAGAATGCCATAGAGAGCGGAGGTCACTCGACCTGGGCAACAAACACCAGTAAACCGTGCTAATCACAGACACCATTCAACACAAGTTCGCCTTATAAATGGTGGAAAATATTGAGCTTGTACCTGCAAACACCATCCGTTAATGGTGATTGTACGAACTCCGCGCAGCTTCTCAAAAAGCTCCTTCACAAATTCGCGGCGTATCCTCATGTCATCAGTCCGAATGTCGTCGTTGACGACATCAGTATGAAAGACAAAATCCAACTGGGCTTCCACCAAAGAAGATACATCGTCAAGTCTGAACTGGGAAATAGGCCACCAGTCCCCAGATACCCGCAATGACAGCAAATGCGGGGCCCAGATTTTCTTCACGTTAAAGTAATTAATGGCGACGAGTACCAACTCTTTCAAACTTGTTGCATCTATTATAATGTTCTTCAGCGAGCTGCACTCGCACAACTTAAGGGACTCTAAAAGAGGACTTGCCATAAAAATTCCCTTGAGCACATCTTCACTCAGCACCACTCTTTCGATCGACAAGACCTTCAGACGAGGCCAGCTAATAGTCCCATCCAACGAGAAACGGCACGATCTGACTTCCAGGCTCACCAACGAACTGAAGCAATACAAGGACGTCGGCAGTCCAAACAGGAAGCTCGGGGAAAGCCACAGGCGGATCTCCTCCACGTTGCGCTCCTTCACGAAGCTGAGACAGGAGTCGAGCTTGGAGCAGGCGAACTCACTGTACGTTAAGTTGGTGACGTGGAACCTCTTCACCGTGGGCGAGGCGAACCGGGTCCGGATGCTGCGGACGAAGGAGGTGAAGTACAAGGTATCGTGAAACGGCTTTCCAATATTTCCATCGAAGGCGAGGTGGGTGGCGGTGGTGGTCCAAGTGGACCGCCAGCGCTTGGAGAGGACGCTGGTCTTGACCGCGTCATGGAAGGGGAGAGAGCGGAAGATGATGCGGATAATGTCGTCTGGCAAGGCGCTGATTCGATCCCCATCCCCAGGCCTTATGCTTGGTTTTCGTATGGTGCCGTTCGGCCGGTCGCCGGAGGATTTGCGGCGGATGGTGCCGCGGGCGGAGGTGGCCACCATGGATTTGAAATTCTAGGGTTTCCCCTGAGCGACTCCCATAGGCGTTTTACTCGTACCAGGAAGGGAAATCTGCAGGCGCCATCGCCATCGCCATCGCTGGGTGTGCCGGGACTCAACGAGGAAGCGAATCGACGGAGCTGCACGAAACCCTGGCGGTGGCCGAATCGTCGTCGGTCTTGAATCTCTGAGGGTGAAACGGTTCCAGAAAGTGGAAGGAAAGGAAGTGTTGAGTCTGGAATTGACAGCTTGGCCTTTTATCAGAGAGTGCAGGGCAATCGATTGAAGATGGAAGGCCTCCTCCTCCGGTTGGCCCACTTCTCACCAGCCCAGAACAAAGTTTGCCGATTGGGCTGCGAAAACCCCCAAACCCGCCAAAAATCTCCCCACCTCTCAACTCTTCCTTCTCTTGTCCATGATATCAGGGGTGAGCGGTTTCCGGTCCTGTCCGGTCCGGTCCCACCCAAGAATCGAAAACCGGACCGGTTTCTATTTTCTAGGACCGAGGACCGGACCAATAGTCCTAGGACCGATGGTCTCATTCCCGATGGAATCGATCACGTACTTTTAAATTAGGCTTTCTATTTTAAGTAAATAAATGTATTTATTTTTCTATTTTCAAATGGAACCAATGACGTTCCAACAAAACCAATTCCATTTTCTAATGGAATCGATCCTTAAAAAAATTGGTAAAGGTAAGAGGGAATAGATTAGGCTTTTTTTTTCTTCAAAAAATAGAAAGTAAATATATATTTATCGGTCCGTCCCTATCCGATTCTCTCCCTAGAACCAAGAATCGGATCGCCCTGAAACCGGTTCCACTTTTAGGAACCGGAAACTGGATTGATACTCCGAGAACCGAACCAAACCGATCGGTCCAGTTAGGTCCCGGTTTGGGCGATCCATCATGCTCACCCCTACATAGTATGTTGGACAATAACGCCGAAGGAAACCCTTGCTCTTCAACCTCTCCTACAACGCCTTGACGCCCGGCATGTCGGTCATGTCATGTAGAAGGCCCCAAGTCCACGCCATCAAATTCCTAAATCAAATTGACCGATTGACTTTGATTGATAAATTTTTCAAATGGACCTAGCCTAAAAAAATTGGGCCTTTTTGGTTTGGGTCTACTTGGGTCCGGTAGAGCTAAAAAAACTTGGGTATTTTCCCTATTTCGGGCTAGGTCGGTCCAGGTCGAACTTTACTCGTGACTTAAAAGAACCCTAGTCATTTCCCAAAAGTTGCACAGCCTCGTCCTCGTCTCTACTCGGTCTCGACCTCGGCCTTAGCTTCGGTTTCCATTTTCCTCCACGAAGCCAGAAATCAAACGTCATCTGCAAATCAAACGTAGCACAACAGCACATCTCTCTCGCTCGCTTAAGCATGATCGTAGCTTTACTCAACAAAACCTCAGTTCATGGTTTTTGATTTTATTCAACTTTATGGGTGTCTTCGGTCTATCGTCTGGTCGGTGATCAAGGGATTTCTAGCTCAAGTCTCAGTTTGATCGTTCGCAGATTAGGGGACCATTTTTCAATGGCAAAGCATTCGACTCAGATTTGAATTGGGTAGAGAGAGAAATAGCCGCACCACACCATCTCGATGGAACCAGAGCATCCGAGCTGTGTTTTGTGCAAAGGAAAGCTAGTTTTGATAGTTTTTGTTGTGGCATTTTCATTAATCTTTTCGCGTCTTGTCGGAGAAGTGAAAATCCATCATCTTTTCCCTTGTTCAAGCATTTGCATCAAAAGATCTCTCCTTTTCTTTCTTTTTTGCACGGAAAAAGCTTGCAATAGTACCTCCCTCAAATTAAATTTGTCTTTAATCTTCCGAAAGGAAAATCGACCCACATCATGTATTGGGTCGGGTTCCCTTTACGACTTGAATCAAATTGTATATTCAAGTAGAAGTGGATATTGATGCTGCTGCCGATAGTGACGGATCAAGAATGGGTATGCTGATATCTTTGTTTCTTTTGTCTATTGATTTGCTCAATAAATTAATGCTCGAGTCATTGAACTTTCCTCTTGAATTTTTGTGAGATCTTTTAGGTCATTGCCTCGTGTTAGTCCTGCCCAGATCTTTGAGTGGGTAAACAAATTTTCATTCTTTCTATATTTATCACTTTTTATATATTGCTGGACTTGCTTCTAAACATACCCCGTGAGACCCCAAAAAAAAAACCCCTATATCGACCGAACCAACCCCGTCGCTATGGTTATATGGTGAACGGGTCTTGGGTCAGGCGGTTCAGGTCAAGAACGTCATTATGGATTTTGGGTCGGGTCGTATCATGAAGACCCGGCCCGACCCAATCTATTGGCACCCTACATTCCTCGGTCCATCGAGTTGAGCCCCAAACCCTTGGTGCCCGTGCCGATGTCGACACCCAAACTTCGGGTTTATAAAGACCGTGCCGGGTCCCCAATGCTTGAA
>JAMXDD010000087.1:0-72103 GCA_024733475.1 Syzygium grande | reverse complement strand
ACAGATATAATTATCAAACTAGCATCCATAATCACCGTCATAACAAAAAGATTAGGGTCTGGTTAACTTAACTTTCCTATGGGTCAACCCGATTTACACAACCCCTAAAATACCCTAGGGAAAACTTAAGGATTACCTTTCGTTCTGCTCTTGATTCTTCAAGCTTGAGTCTCCGACACTCACCTGCAGTTCCACCGGCACCAAAAGCGGTTTCTCGAATTTCCAAAAAGAAGAGGCGAACTTCCGGGTTTACGGCCTGGGTCTGGGATTGTGGATTATACAACTATGAGAGGAATCTCAATAAGTGTACAACCCCAAACCCCACGTAGGCACTCACGTACCACTAGACCAGAACACGCATCTCACAATGCACGATCAATCAATCTAACAATCACATGAACCTACCTGGAACTCATCATGCACATTAGATCATAATACAACCAGCACATCACAGCAATACATCACGGTAAGATGTGCCTCAATTATAAGATGAAAACCACTTGGGCACGTCCCATACCATGCCTAGGAGTTTCTACCTCATAATTAAGCATCACATCACGCGATCTGCATACACTACTTTTCACCACTCACCATGTGTCAATTTCTCAAATTTCGCACCTCAAGCCAATTCTCGCTTATTCTCAATTCTTCCACCACTACCGCACCGTCGTAAAACACATCGAATAACGATCTTGACCTCGTCGAACATCGACACACCCGTCGAGCGGGCATCGTCACCTCGTTAGGGACAGCATCGTCCGGGTAAATGAACACGCCTCAGGGGCGGAATCCTACACACACTTTCCTTCTACCGCGCCCGCGTAAAGCGCGTGGGCCAATGGTTGTCTAACCACGTCAAGCATTGTCACCCCATCGAGCTGAGCATCGTCATCTCGTTAGGGGCGGCATCGTCCCGTGTAAACGTACATGCCTCGGGGCGAATCCTTTACAACAAATCATACATTTCCATACCCTCGTTCCACTCAAACCACTCTACACCACGACCAACAAGCATACGTGAAACATACACATTTCACACATTTCACAATTCCGTCCTCATCACACGAACACACCACCTGATCACACATATTTAGCACCACGAACTCAATGCGCATTCACATTACCACGCCACCATACCTCACGGCCATACGCATACGGCACACCACCAATCCACAATCAGTTCAGAACACATTCCAAATCAGTCCACAAACACAAGCAGCACAAACATTCCCATCAGCCCATTCAAGCCACAATAATTCCAATCAATTACACAAATTAACCGCTATCGCTCCACACATCACAGCCATCATCGAGCCTCAAATTCTCACAAATTTCTTAGCCAAATCAGTCCCCAAATTAGCCCACGACAACCAAATACCAGCTTTCATCTCAGCCCCCAAAATAGCCACATAAACCCCTAAACCGAACCCTAAACATGTCCTACGATACCCGAAGTCCTAAATAGTTTTTGGGGAAGACACTTACCCTAAAAAGCGAGACAAACCAGGGCTGAAACGTGCGGAAACAGCAGCAATAGCAGTAGCATTAGCGGTGTCGCCGACGGAGATGTACGGACGGCGGCACGTCACGGACACCGTCACGTGACACCGTCTGAAACACCGTCTGAGACACCGCACGGATGGCGGCGTATGGACGGGCTGGAAGCGTCATGACGGTAGCGACTATGCTATTCAAGCTCCGGCATAGCGGCGACGAAACTCCCAAGCGTCCCTTGGGCCGAGAGAGAGAATAGAGAGAGAGAGAGAGAGCGGACGGGCCGGGAGGAGGATGGTGACGGTGAGGTGTGGACAGCAACGGACCCGACTGGGACTAGCTCGTGAGCGGCTGCTTTGCTCACGAACGGGCGGGAGGAGGAGAACCGCCGGAGGAGGGGGAGCCGATCGGTGGAGTGGCCAAATGAGGGGGAGGAGAGAGAGAGATCGGGACCCACTCGGGTGGGTCAAATATTGGGGCTAAAGGCGCCACATGTCGCCGATCCCCACGATTTGACTAAAATACCCTTAATATAATGGTCTATACTTATCCCTATCCAATAATTGAAGGGCAAAAGCATCCAAGGTCCAATAATTGAGCTCATATAATGCACTTTTAATTATCCCAAATATTTTTTCAAAATTCAGAACTAAAAATGGCCTGGGGCAAAATGGTTAATTTTCCGGGTCCTAGGTCGAAATTCCAATTTTTGGTTATACCAACCCCAAATGGGTGTGGCCAACATAATATGGCGTCGGAATCATGAAAATAGCTTCTTAAACCCTCGAAAATCAATTACAAAGTCCTAGGGAATAAAATAATATTATTTTTACTTTTGAGCTAAAATTCAATTTTTGATCATAACAACTCTAAATGTGCGTACCACCCCAAATGACATCAGCCTCGAAAAATAATCTCATACAGTCTCAAAATCAACGTCGGTGACCGGAGGGGCAAAATCGTAATTTTTTCGATCCCAACCGAAATCCATTTTTTTTTGCAGAAATGGATGGCCCCAAGGTTGGCCAAGCCAAAAACGTCATCGGCCGCTCAAAATTGTCACTTTCAAAATTCTCGATTTCCGAGCTCGAATTCCAAGAAATGACTAAAATTGAACAATCGCAACTTTAACTTATCTCCGGCTAACAGGTGGCTCGTTAGGATTACGATGCGCTCGACCCGTGATCGACATTAAGTCAAATCACGTTTAAGTTTACTCTACCCAGAATGACCTTGATTGTCATATAATTGCGAGGGTCTATCGCTAATTCCCTTCGGACACGATCAACCAAATAGACCGGTCTCGATTGGCTCAAAACATTCCCTCGTCAATTTTTATGGTCAAGATCGAATCCAGGTCGAGTTCTTTGGTTGTCGAACTCAATCCCGTAATAGCCTTACCCTAAGGTTAGCATCCCGAGAATGCGCAGTTCTGGGTGAGATCTCACTATAAGTGCATTGGCCAAAATATTCATTTCATAGATCCCGGAAAATGATCGAAAATTCAGTCTGTTACACAGGTTATATCTGCCTACATTTATCACGATGAGAACAGTTCACAAGACAACCAAGCTGGGAGATATACAAGTACCTCCGGGAGTTGTACTTCTTGTGCCCGTGATCCTAATCCACCATGATCCAGAGATCTGGGGCGAGGATGCCAAAGAGTTCAATCCGGAGAGATTCTCCGAGGGAGTCTCAAAGGAACCCAGAACAAGCTCTGCTTTCTCCCTTTCAGTTGGTGTCCAAGAACTTGCATTGGCCAAAACTTTTCTTTGGTTGAAGCCAAAGTTGCTCTCACCTTAATTTTGCAGAATTTCTCAGTGTGGCTATCTCCTTCTTACAAGCACGCCCCTACTCCTATGCTCACTACTCATCCCCAATATGGAGTCCCTTGATCTTGACTAAAATCGGATCGAATTCCTCGGTTTATATTTAAGCAGATTTTGTGCTCTTGTTTTCTTCGTGCCGTGCATAGAGCGGATTGTTCTGTTTGTTTAGAATAAAGGAAAAGTCTTTTAAACATAATATGCCTTCTTGACTAGAAAAGTGGTTCCTAGTTAATGATACGGATTAATTTTGGAATTCTTCACTTGTCACCAGCATGCTCATGTTGGATTGATCGTGTTAACTGGTTTTTACATACCTAGTCGGTTTCTTCCAAAAGAGTAGTTCCCACGGGAAATATCGCTTGCCACCTTTAACAAGAGAAATAAATGATATGTCTGATTTTGATTCGAAATACGAATTGTTAACTCTATGTGAAATCACTTATATGGAAAAAGAGAAAGAACACTGCATGCAAGTACTTGTACTTAACTGAATACAAAGCAATAGCCAACAAGAACACAAGGAAGACCACTTCCCAAAAAAGCACATCTTATTTCAAATCGACCTGCAAATACTCGGGCATAAAGATTGTCACTCGATGAGTTCGAGAGATCACAACCTTTTTTTTTTAGGTCAATAGATCAGTACCTTATTATACCAAGAAATTCCGATTCATGTACTTAATCAAACAATCAATAGACTAAACTTCCAACCATTGATTGTCATCTTCTCATAACTTCACTCTTTTCTCTCAAAGATTTTATTGATCCCAGCTATTGATCCACCGTGATGAAATATGAAAGATAGGTTGTTTGAGTTCATGCAATGAGATTGCCAAAGACCTCTAGTTTTACCATTAGCCTGCATGATGCTACATGATTAGTTATTCCATTGGATTTTTATTGTTTAGTCCATTTCTTTATTCACAAGTGACCCCTTAATTTATTAGTAAGCTACCAAACGAAATATGATTCTTCCCTCTAAAATCCGACAATAGATCCCCAATTGCTTTTAATTTTTACTAGTGGGTCCATTAGTTAGTAACTTACCTACAAAGTAAAGATTTTATAAGCATTAGTTTCAATAGAATATTACCATTGGGCCCATTCCTTATTTAGTACGGTACCAACAAAAAAAATGATTTTATGAACATTAGATCCAATGATGCATTACCAATTATTTAAAAACTCTACAAGTGGACTTATTATGTCACGTCCTGGATCCCACCAACCCGCGATATACCGTCCATGGTCGAATTGAACGCGACGTCCCCAGGGACGTGTCGCCGACCCCAAACAAAACACCAAACGATAAAGGCAAGCGGAAGCAAATTTAAAACAACCCGGACAATACAATATGACAAAGGGATGGCACAAAACAATAATTGCATAACATCATAAAGTAGTCACTATTACAGAATGATAGCCTAGGCTACCAATTTAAAATCACAGTTTCAAAAGGGCGATGGTTGACAAACTTATCTCCTCTACAAACAGGGGTACTCAAAAGACGGGGTAAATGATCTATCCTTCACTCCTGTAGTACTTTGGCGGTATCTTGAATCGATCACGATCGCGGATCTAAAAGTGGTTATATAATAACCGTGAGAACGAGTCTCAATAAGTAACATCCTAAACCCTACGTAGGCCTATGCATACCCGACAAGTCATACACGCAATCTAACCAACAATATAACGAGCTCACAACATTGTACTTACCTTTGCCATCGAACGCGGCGTACTAACTCTGCACATTAGTCAAAACGTGATAAGACAATAATACTAACTCAATAACATATCACAATCAATCAAACACCAACCACACCGGCACTCAATCAATCCAACCAATTCAATCACACATTCAATCAGCTAGTCTAATCAGTTCAATTAATTCAATCGCACTCAACTCGCGTGCGTGGTCAAACAACTTTCCACGACCTCCTGGTCCTTTCACATTGCCAGCGCCACTTGCACCCCCAAACCCAATTTCACAGCCAGCGCCCGCTGCGCCTCAAGCTCAGCCCTCAAATCAAGCCAGGCTCGGTCTCGCGTAACCCACGCCTCGGGACATTTTTCCCTTTCCAATGACTCGCGTAATATATGCCTCGAGGTCTGGTCATGTCTTTCTCGCTACACCAGCGTAACCACACCTCATGTTGGTAGCCCTTGATTAATCCGAGCTTTTCTTATGCACATGCACCACAACACAATTCGCCATTCTCACAAGTCGTACTAATCAAACTCAAGGCATGCTCACCACAATATTCCACCAACCCGACCTTCAAGTCGGTCACATTCAACTATCAATTCCACTCACAAACGCCACAATAAGCCAATCATTGACCCACCAACAATAGCCACAAATATGCACCCACAATAATCCAAATTCCAAATCACAAGCTTACGATTCCGACATTTAAGCCGCCACAATCACATGTCAATTCTCCCACACAAGCCACGACAATACAGATATTTAACCCACCATAATTAGCCACTAATTAAGCCCCACAATTATCACAATTTAATATAACAAATACGCACATACGAATATTGACCCTAATCTATGTTTTAACCCTTAAACTGGTACTAATCACGTCCTAAACAAGTCTAAAAATACCCATAGTCCTAAATAAGGATTAGGAGGTCACTTACTTCAATTTGGCCCGGAAAACCTCGCACGGGCTCAAAACGGGCTGGATGAACAAGAATAACGAGGGTGCGAGGGGCGCGGGGCTCGGCCACGGCTCGGCACACGGCCCGGCACACGGCCACGGTTCGAGGCAGTCCGGCCACGGCCTGGGCACGCTCGGGTTGGCTGAGTAGTGGCTAGGCGAGCTCGGCCATGGCCCCGAGACACTTGGGCGACGGCGACGACAACGGTGGTGGGCTGTCCCGGCGAGCACGGCGGCCGCAAGTGGCTGGGCAAGGTCGCCGGAGGTTGGGTGGTGGCGGACGGAGTAGCGCGGCTACTGGACGAGGCGACACGGGAGAGTCCAAATGGGAGGCATCGAGGAGGAAGAAAAATAGGGAAGAGCTGAAGTGGTGGCTAAGGGGGGCAAGCAGGCTTAGAGGTGGCCGAAAGGCCGGTGGCTGAGGCTTTAACCGGCACGGGCGGCGCAAAGCCAAAATAAACAGGGAAAGTGCTCTGGAAAGAAAACATGAGGAAGAGGTTGCGCGCGTCGAGGCAGCACGACGGCCATAAGTGCAGTGGCCGCAATCCAGGGCAGCCGGCGAACGGCCGGGCAACGCCGACCGGGCGGGCACCCGGGCGGCGAGCCGCTACTTGCTCGCAGCGAGGTAGGGCCGACGACAAAGCGAGTAGGGTCATGAGCGCCGTCGCGGGCAATGAGTGGCGGCACAAGGCTTGGTTGGATGACGGCGCCAGGCGATTTCGGGCCGGGCTGGTCTTGGCAAGCGCGCCGGCCGAAAGAACAGGGAAGTAGGAGTAGTCGTGGGAAAGAAGATGAAGAAGAAGAAAGAGAAGAAAAAAAAAAAAAGAAGAAAAGGAAGAGAGAGCGAGAGGAGAGTGGATAGGTCCCGACAGAGGAGAAAAGGGGATGACGTGCGTGCGGAGAGAGAGAGAGAGAGAGAGAGAGAGAGAGAGAGAGAGAGAGAGAGAGAAACAAACGTTCAAATAATCATTGCGATCTAACGACCCACATTCAAAATCGAAAACCGATCCAACGGACCAAATTAATCTTAGAATATAATAAAAGATAAAGGCCAAATTAATTAAATTAAACTATCTCGAGGGAGGTCTATTAGTCCAAATCTCCACCCGTCAAAAATCCATTTTTCACATATCTCAGGCAATATCGAGGCCGGCTACAATAATATCAATACCGTCCAATTAAATTCGTCTCGAACTCCGAGAAATTTGACACCAAGGTTTGGGCTCTAAATAATGGCCAAATTCGATTGAGTGCGATTTTAGCGAAATCTCTAATTTAAAAAAATAAAATAACCGCAAAGTGATCAGCTCTCGGGCGAGATTTTACTATAAGCACACTAACTAATTACATGTTTTATAAATTCCAAAAATGGGTCGAAATTCGAATGTCACAACTCTTTCCCCTTTACAAAAATTTCGTCTTGAAATTTACAATCCAACCCAACTATTCAAACAAATTGGGGTATTGGTGTCGCATCAACTCTTCACTTTCCCACGTCGCACCTTCGGTCCCATGGTGCTCCCAAATCATCTTGACCATCGGAATTGTCTTGTTCCGCAACACTCGTTCCATTCTGTCATCAATCCTGACCGGCCTTTCTACGTACGACACTCTATCGTCCACTTCTATTTTTTCATAATTCAATACGTGGGTCGGGTCCGGTTCATATTTCCTTAGCATAGACACATGGAATACGTTGTGAACCTGGGACAAATTTGGCGGTAGTGCAAGACGGTAGGCCAGAGTACCGATCCTCTCTAAAACCTCGAATAGACCCATGTACCTTGAGCTCAATTTTCCTTTCTTGCCAAACCGTGACAATTCTTTCATCAGCGATACTTTGAGGAAAACGTGGTCTCCCACTTGAAACTCCAAAGGCCTACGCCTCTGGTCCGCATAATTCTTTTGGCAACTCGAGTGATTTTAAGTCTGTCCCGAATCACCTTGATCGTCTCGACTGACCGCTGAATCAACTCTGGACCCGTGATGCTTCTCTCACCCACTTTGTCCCATACACTAGTGTTTTGCAAGCTCTGCCATACAACACTTCAAACGAGATCATTTCGATACTCTGTTGATAGCTATTGTTGTAAGCAAATTCAATCAAATGGAACTGTTCCTCCCAGCTACCTTTAAAATCCAATACACATGCTCGTAGCATATCTTCCAAGATCTGAATTGTCCTTTCATACTGGGCCATCTGTTTGGGGGTGATAGGTTATGCTAAATTGTAACTTTGTCCCTAACGTCGTATGAAGACTTTTCCAAAAAGCAGTAGTAAATTTGGGATCGCAGTTCGAGGTAATCAATCATCGGCATTCCGT
Organism: Syzygium grande; assembly: GCA_024733475.1. Classification (NCBI taxonomy): domain Eukaryota; kingdom Viridiplantae; phylum Streptophyta; class Magnoliopsida; order Myrtales; family Myrtaceae; genus Syzygium; species Syzygium grande. The sequence continues at coordinate 63,784 of JAMXDD010000087.1, read as the reverse complement.
GCAAACGGACTATTTGTTGCACGTAAATCTCGGCATACCTTTCCAAGGCAAAATCCTTTTGCCTTGGTAGAAAATGTGCTGATTTTGTTAATCGGTCGACTACTACCCAAATCGAATCACGACCCCTTTGACTCCTTAGTAATCCCATTATGAAATCCATCGTGATGTATTCCCACTTCCATTCGGAGATTTCTAATGGGTGCAACATTTCACCTGGCTTACAGTGTTGCGCTTTCACTTGTCGACATGTTAAATACTTGGCCACGTGTTTGGCTACATCTACTTTCATGCCGTTCCACCAATAATGTTGTCATAAGTTCTGATATATCTTTGTACTACTCGAGTGAATATTGTAATTACTACGGTGTGCTTGGACAAAATTTCCTCCTTGAGTTTTGTATCACCGGATATACACAACCGTCCATGGAACTTCAGAATCCTATTCTCGGATACACGAAAGTCCGATTTCCTTTTATGGCCTCCATACTCAGAATCTTTTGAATCTCTTGGGTCCGTTGATTGTAAGGCCTTGATCCTAGTTTGAATTTCTGGCTTAATCCTTAATGCGGTAAGTAGACTTGAGACCTAACTCACCTCAAACTTAAATTTGAATCCTGAACTCCCTCCAACAGAGTCCATTCCTTGATCATCATATGCGCGATGCTCGATTTTCGGCTCAGTGCATCCGCTACTCTGTTAGCTTTTTCAAGATGATACATAATCTCGTAGTCGTAGTTTTTAAGGAGTTCCATCCAATGGCATTGTCTCATGTTTAATTCCTTTTAGGAAAATAAGTACCTTAAACTTTGATGATCCATATAAATCTGAAATTTTTCCCCACAGTAGTGTCTCCAAATCTTAAGGGCGAAAATAATCGCGGCCAGTTCCAAGTCGTGAGTCGAATAATTCAGCTCATGCGGTCTCAATTGTCGCAATGCGTATGCCACTATTCTTCCGTGTTGCATCAATACGCATCCCAATCGTCTTAGCGACGCATAACTATAAATCTCATATCCTCCACGAACTGACGGGATTGTCAACAACTTGGCGTAGATTGTCAACCTTTGTTTTAGCTCTTGAAAAGTCTTTTTCGCACTTATCCGTCCATTCAAACCTCGTCTTTTTCTTTAGTAACTGCATCAATGGTATCGCTAATGCCGAAAATTTTTCTACGAAGCATCTGTAATACCCTGCTAGACCCAAAAAGCTCCGAACCTCGGTTACTATTGTCGGCCTTGGCCAATTCACGACGGCTTCAATCTTAGCCGGGTCCACTGTAATTCCTTCTCCGGATACCACATGTCTTAAGAATGCCACTTGATGAAGCCATAATTCAGATTTGCTGAACTTAGCATAGAGTGCATGTTCCCTTAGGGTCTTTAGAACTTTTTCCAAATGTAACTCATGCTTAGCGGAACTCTTGAATATACTAGGATATCGTCTATGAACATGATTACAAACCGATCTAGAAATTCCTTGAATATCCTATTCATCAAATCCATAAAGGCTCTTTGGGACATTCGTCAATCCAAACGGCATTACCGTAAACTCGCAAATGCCCATATCTTGTCCTGAATGTTTTTTTTGTATGTTCTTCCTGATCCTCAATTGATGGTACCCCGTCCTCAAGCCGATCTTTGAAAATATCGATACTCCTTGCAACCCATCAAGCGGTCGTCAATCCTTGGCGGTGGGTACTTATTTTTAATGGTTACCTAATTTAACTATATGTAGTCTATGCACAACCTTAAAGACCTATCTTTCTTTCTCACGAATAACACCGGTGCTCTCCATGGAGACACACTCGGGCGAGATAAAGCCTTTATCTAGCAACTCCTGCATTTGGACCTTCATTTCTTTAATTCAAACAAAGATATTCTATAGGGCGCTTTTGAAATCGGTTACCTTCCTGGGCCGACTCAATCACGAACTCCTCTTCTCTATCAAGTGGTAGTCCTAGCAATTCATAAGGAAAGATATCGGGAAAGTTGCACATCACGGCTATGTCTTCTAGCCTCGGCTCTTTAACCGCTGAATCAACTACGATCACCGTAATCCTTGGCACTCTTCATCTAACAACCGTCACCTCAAGTGATGAAATCCAGGATTGAGGTTTCTCCTCGGTTTCCCACAAACTCGAATCTAGGGTGTCTAACCGGATTAAATTGGATCACCACCTACTACTACAGTCCATAACGGCTCTTTGTTGGACTAGTCGGTCCATCCCGACAATCACATCAAAGTCATGCATAGTTAAAACTGCCAAATTTATTCTTCCTTCTCTATTGCCAATCACTATCTTACAATCGGGGCATCCCAACGCAATCAGCATTTTATCATTCAATGGCGTAGTCACCCACATCATAACTTCTAGTGGCTTTGGCTCAATCCTAGTTAATTTAATCTAACTATGTTCATATATAAATGAATGCGACACCCCGGATCAAACAAGGCATATGCAGCATGATCACGAGAGAGACCGTACACATGACCACACTAGGCGCGTCCTCGGCTTCCCTCCTTGCCATTACATACACCGTCCTTGGGCGTGGCCTATTCGATTGGCGGTTGGATGGCTTTAATTTGATTTCCATTCCGGGCGGCAATGGTAGTAGGGCGATTGACTTGGCTTTTTGTTGTTAGGACAATCTCTCATTTGGTGGCTCCTTCCACCACATGTAAAACATGCTCCGCTTCTATTCGGACAAGGTCTATTCCTGTGCCTTCCTCCATATAGTCTACACGGGGTGTTACAGTAGCAGTTTGGCTTCCCGATATTCCTCCTAGCGGGAGGGGCGAAAACAACTATTTCCCGCCATGGGTCTTTTCCCAAGTTTCTGATTGTCCCTAGCCGGGGCATACCGCGAGCCATAAGCGGTAGGCCGTTCCGTTTGATCTCGCTCGATTGGTTGGGCCCTCTCATAGACCTCATGATAGCCTTTCAATTTTAATGAGATCATCTTCTTTGCGAAGGTCGGCTTGACCATCCGGAACTTCCTAGCTTTGTTATTGGGTCCTCCACCATTACGGGGCAAATTTGGACAACCTTGAAACTCGGCTTCATCTTGATCCACCCGACATCGACCTGGCGAAGTCTCATCAATTCCGTTAGTTTATACTCTCGGGTGGCTTTTGAAGTACTTGCCATTGAATGTCTCAATGAAGATGACCCACTTGAGGAAAGCGGTGCCGATTGGGAATACTTGACCTCCTGGTGGCTCTCCACCAATCCGCTTGCATTGCTCTGAAAGGTGGTAGGCTAATACTACCTTCTCTTCCTCGGTGCATCCCAGCACTTGAAGGCCTTCTCTAGCTCTTCCACCCATCTTAGGGGCGGCCTCGGGATCGCCTCTCCCATCAAATTTCGGGGTTTCAACCTCATAAATTGTTCTACTAGCTTGGTCATTGGCCTAATCGCATTTACTCGTCTTTGGACCTGGATTTTCATCAATCACATTATTCTCTTGGCCTCCATTATCCCCAATAATCTCACTGGCAACTGCAGCGGCAACATTAGCACTTTGGTTCCCCCGTTGACTACCTGATAATATTCCCGCTTCCTCGAGTTCCCTCCAGATTTCATCCACCCTGGGGTCCCCCATGATTCCAGCTAACAAGGCTACGCGACCTCGACCTCGACCGCTCATCTTACTAAATCTTACAAAAGCTCACCCTCTTTATAATCCCAAGCGGGAATTAGAAACCTAGGTCAACTATCCCAATTTAAAGCCCTAGGAAATAATTCACAATAACAATTCATTAAGTAGGCAGCCAATTACAAACAACACCCAATCACAAACAACAGAATTCGTGCACTTACCTCAAGTCTTGACGCACCTGCACCTTACATATTATTGTATAAAAATCACTCAAAGAATCATAATCACACAATTCGGGGTACACATGGTGCACGATTCCCCTAACTGGCTATCCCAAAGTCATCGCTCCTTATCACTCCGTGTTTCGACCAACTTAGATCGAGCCGACCTTGCTCCAAATCAACCGGGATGTCATGCCCCGGACCCCACCGAGCCCGCGATATCCCATCCATGGTCGAATTGAACGCGAGGTCTCGGGGACGCATCGCTGACCCCAAATGAAACACCTAACGATAAAGGCAAGCGGGCGAATTTAAAACAACCCGGACAATATAATATGACAAAGGGATAGCACAAAATAATAATTGCATAACATCATAAAGTAGTCACTATTACGTAACGATAACTTGGGCTACCAATTTAAAATCCACAGTTTCAAAAAGGGTGGTGGTTGACAAACTTATCTCCTCTACAAACAGGGGTACTCAAAAGATGTGGTAAATGATCTATCCTTCACTCCTGTAGTACTCCGGCGGCATCTCCGAATTAATCACGGTCGGGATTTGAAAGTAGTTATATAATAACCGTGAGAATGAGTCTCAATAAGTAACATCCTAAACCCTACGTGAGCCTATGCATACCCGGACAAGTCATACACGCAATCTAACCAACAACATAACGAGCTCATAACATTGTACTTGCCTTTGCCATCGTAAGCGCCGTACTAACTCTGCATCGTTAGTCAAAATGCGATAAGATAATAATACTAACTCAATAACATATCACAATCAATCAAATACCAACCACACCGGCACTCAATCAATCCAACCAATTCAATCATACATTCAATCAGCCAGTCCAATCAATTCAATTAATTCAATCACACTCAACTCGCATGCATGGTTGAACAACTTTCCACGACCTCCCAGGTCCTTTCACACTGCCCGCGCCACTTGCGCACCTCAAGCCCAATCTCATAGTCTGCCCACTGCGCCTCAGGCTCAGCCCTCAGATCAAGCCGGGCTCGGTCTCGCGTAACCACGCCTCAGGACATTTTTCCCCTTCCAATGACTCGCGTAACCTCTGCCTCAGGTCTGGTCATGCCTTTCTCGCTACACCAGCGTAACCACGCCTTAGGTTGGCAGCCCCTTTGATCAATCCAAGCTTTTCTTATGTACATGCACCACAACAAAATTCGCCATTCTCATAAGTCGTACTAATCAAACTCAAGGCATGCTCACCACAATATTCCACCAACCCGACCTTCAAGTCGATCACATTCAGCTATCAATTCCACTCACAAACGCCACAATAAGCCAATCATTGACCCACCAACAATAGCCACAAATATGCACCCACAATCATCCTAATTCCAAATCACAAGCTCACGATTCCGACATTCAAACCGACCATAATCATCGTCAATTCTCCCTACACACGCCCGACAATACGGATATTTAACCCACCATAATTAGCCACTAATTAAGCCCCACAATTATCACAATTTAATCTAACAAATACGCACATTATCGAATATTGACCCTAATCCATGTTTTAGCCCCTAAACCGGTACTAATCACGTCCTAAACAAGTCTAAAAATACCTATAGTTCTAAATAAGGATTATGAGGTCACTTACTTCAATTTGGCCGGAAAAACCTACACGGGCTCAAACGGGCGGATGAATAGTTCAACGAGGGCGCCATTTAGGGGGGCTCGGCCACGACTCGGCACATGGCCCCGACACACGACCATGGTCCGGGCGGTCCGTACGACACAGGGCACGCTCGGGCTGGTGAGTAATGGCTAGGCGAGTTCGCCACGTTCGGATGCTTGGGCGACGGCGATGACAATAATGGTTGGGCTATCCCGTGAGCATGGCGATCGCAAGTGGCTGGGCAAGGTCATCGGGGCTAGGTGGCGGTGGCTAGATGAGGCAACGCTAGGGAGAGTCCAAACAGGGAGGCGGCGAAAAGGAAGGGTGGTGATGGCGACCAAGGGGGCAAGGTGGTGGCGGAGGTGGCTGGGGGAAAGGCCGGGGGGGAAGGTGGTAATAAAAGCCAAGGAAGAGCGCAGGGTGGGCTAGAGGTATTAAGGGAGATTTAGTGGCAAGGCGGAGGGCCACAAGTAAATTTGAATATGGCAAACGGCCGGCAAAGTGTCGAGCCTAAAACAGGGAAGGCGTTAGGGGAAGAGAGAGAAATGTGGAGGGGAGAGGAGGCCATGCGGCGCCAGCGGCATCGGCGGCATCTCGGGTGGCCGAAAGGATTTAAGGGCGGCTGATGAGCTACCGCTTCTGGCTTGGGATGACGGGCAGATGGCAATGGGCTGTCCTCAAGTATAAACAGCAGGTTTGGAGCAAGAATGGTGGAAGCAGAGGAATCAGGGGGAAGATGAAGGAAGAAGAAAAGAAGAGAAAAAAGAAAAAGAAGAAAAGGAAGACAGAGAGAAAGGAAAGCTGGATAGGTCCGACAGAAGGGGAAAAGAGGGCAGACGCGCAAGGGGGGAAAGTGACTTGGGGAGAGAGAGAGAGAGAGAGAGAGAGAGAGAGAGAGAGAGAGAACAAACGTTCAAATAATCATTGCGATCCAATGGCTCACATTTAAAATCGAAAACGATCCAATGGTCCAAATTAATCCTATAATATAATAACGAATAAAGGCCAAATTAATTAAATTAAACTACCCCAAGGAGGTCTACTAGTCCAAATCTGCACCCAAACCAAAAATCTATTTTTCACATATCCCGGGTAATCTCGAGACTGGCCACAATAATATCGACACCGTCCAATTAAATTCGTCCCGAAACTCCAAGAAATTCGACACCAAAGTTTGGGCTCTAAATAACGGCCAAATTCGATTGAGTGCGATTCTAGCGAAATCTCTAATTTAAAAAAAAATAAAATAACCGAGAGTGATCAGTTCCCGGGTGAGATTTTACTATAAGCACACTGACGAATTATACGTTTTATAAATCTCAAAAATGGATCGAAATTGGAATGTCACACATTAATCAATTGTTAACTTGCAAGCTCGTTGTAAATTTTACAACTAAGCGGTTGTAACTTATATAAAAAAAATATTGTAACACTATAAATTCATAGTAGATTGTTAACATTTTTTTTGAATTCCCCAGTTTGGCCAATAGAGGATTAGGAAATGCTGAGGCACTTACCATTGGTTAATGGTTTTAAATACTTTACCACTACAAATTGATACTTGATTAGTTATAGTTGTTCAAATTTACAAGTCCAAACTATGAAGTGGTGACATACTTTACTAGTAGTATTAGTTCTTGATTGTAACTTACGGCAGTAATAGATATTTTACCACTTCAAACACGTAGATAATCGATATTTTGTGGAAGCGTGACTCTAATATTGCTGTGGATGGGACAAGAATATATAGTTTCTTTAGTTTTTAAAGATGGATTTTACAATCGAAGCTCTCCGTATAAGAGAATTTTTCTTGTTCTTTTAACCTTGGCCACTACTTTTCCTTCAACTCTAGAACTTCGTATACACCACTAACTTATAGTGCCATCAGATTTTTTAGAATGAATGTCTTTAGGATAAGGATATCATGAGTGTCATAACTTTTTATCACGACGGTTACTTGAGCGTCGTAACTTTTTTCGATCACTCTAGTACCATAGCTTCTAAAATAAATATTCACTTAAGTGTCATAACTTTCAATTGATCACTTGAGTGTCATAATTTTTAGCAATTGTGATCGAAAAAAAAGTTAGGCACTTAAGTGAGTGCCATACGAAAGTTACGGCACTTGTAGTGTTCTTTTTCCCAATGTCTCTAGATATTCTAGAATTCTTGAAAAGGATCACAAAGATTAACAATTTTTGACATTTTTTTTTAATTTATGACTACATATAAATTTGTTCTGTCCATGGTAAACTGGAATAACTAATAGTAAATATAAAGTGGTAAGTAAAAACTGATTGGCAATAGTCTGGTCATCTGTTAGTAAAGAAGGGGCCAAGACTGGAAATAAAAAGTCCTACTCTACATTAAAATTATCCTAGAGTCCTCAAGAGTTCTATTTATTTCCTCTCGCAGAAGAAAGACAAGCGTGTCATCTGGTTAACGCAGAGTATGGAAATGTCCTTGGCTTTTTCAATTGTTCCCTCTGTTGTTATGATCGCCTTCTTCGCTTGTGCACGGAAATTATTGGGTTTGTTATGGTTGAAGCCGAAGAAGCTAGAAAGATGTCTAAGACGTCAAAGTCTGAATGGAACTCCTTACAGGCTTTTGTTTAAAGACCCGAGAGACATTATCAGAATGACCAAGTAAACTCAATCTCAATTCATTACTCCTTACAGGCTTTTGTTTGCCATTTTGTATTGATTTCAAGACATATATTCCTTAATTTCAAAACTCAAATCAAATTAATAGGTTTCTGCCAAAATAGAGATGAAACGAGAAAGACAAATGAAGGAAACTGCGACCTAGTTGAACACAGAACTTTATCGAAGAAGAAATTTGTTGACATTAAACTTTATCGACTACTTACAATTATCACAGGACATTCTTACATTGCATTTTAATTCAGGAAAGAAAACAAAAGAAACATAAGAAATAGAAAGAAAGATAGAAAGAACACAAACTTGATTCGAGTCCAGTTTCTTCTCTGCAAGCTTTCCTTTGGTTTTCCATAATCATTTTCTCTGTCTCTCCCTCTGACCCTGGATCTATAGAGCTGGTTTCTCAGTATGCCTTATACAAACACAACCAAAGGCCTTTTCCAATGCCCTTCTTCTTTTCGGATTTTTGTGTTTTTTTGTTTAGATTAAGAGGAGACCTTAGAAACGTCTTTGCTGGATTATTTCCACTTGCCTAGTGGACCAGATTTATCAAACTCAATTGAGCAAATGTTGTAATGAAACACGGACAGTCCGTGCTTGCGTCTTCTTTTAGGTCTTATGCAAACGTTCCATTTTCTGATCACTTCAGCCTAGATGATTTATCGAGTGCAATTGTCCAGTTATCTAGTTTAGAGTCTTTGGACCACTGTATAGTTCAGAGGGAAGCTGTTGGACATGAACAATATTGGGGATACCCAGTTCACTACCATCTGTTCCTATTCCTCTTCTCATTCCTTTCGCCATATTGTTTCTGGCAACTCAGCGGATTTCATGCTGCTGTCTCTGCCGACCTGCTTTTGAGTCTTTGTTGCTAGGTTTTGCATCAAATTATTTCTTTAAACCACAGAATAAAATGATGGTTATAGACCTTACTAAGAAATGTTATATGAACTAGTCAGAGATTTAGCTACCAGACCAGTAAAAACTACTCATCATAATGGCTATAATTCTCTACTACTTTCCAATTGTCCTCTTTCCTCTACCCAATCTTCTCATATCAAATGGATGGAAGGAGGGGCGGAAATTCGTGATCAATTTTTATTTAGATCTCCAAATTCAGTAGGAGAACTGCATGACCTACATAGCTCTAGTCGTTTCCATCGCAGTTTGAAAGGTTGATAAGCAATGGAAGGATGTGTCGTAGGAAAAGCATTTTTTTTGTGAAGCGCCTCAAAGCACAAATGCGCCTAGAAAAGATGTATTTGGAGCAAAAACAAAGATTACTGTCTTTTGGCCTAAAGAATTAAGGATCTCGGTGTCCGACTGACGTGAGTTTTGTACTTGCAGGCTCAAGATTTTAGGCAGCAGGGGAACCAAATGAGAAGGAAGTTGTGGCTGCGCAACTTGAAAATAAAGCTGATAGTTCTCCGCACCATTGTTACTCTGATTCTGATCAAAGTTTTGACTATTTGTCATGGCTTCAAGTGTTAATGGAGCGACGCTACTCTAATTTTCTATAAATCCTCCATAAATTTAAGGTTTCTTTTTATATTGTTGATACCTGATTTTTAGCCAACACGTTATATAAAAAGGTAAAAAATTGAGATTAAGGTTTTTATTGCGACATGGCCCGTTTCTCATCCAAAAAGAGTTGTTTCTGTTTTTTTTTTTAGTCAAATTTCAAGTTCCATCATTCTTTGTTTAAGTCAAGACATTGATTTGGCCAATAATCTTGAAAAGTGTTAAGAGTTGACTTTTTGGTCAAATTACTGAAGTTAACCACTAGTCAAAATTTTCAAAACAATTGAAAAATGGAAAAACCTCTAAATCAACTCATTTTTCCCCTTAGGATGCGTTTGTTTCACGAAAAATGTACAATTTCTAGAAATACTTTATAGAAACTCACTTTTAAGGAAAATGAATTCATTTTCTGGTGTTTATTAAAACCTAAAAAAATACTTGAAAAGTATTTTCCGTTGTTTAGTGAAGAAAAAATCTGATGGTGAAAATTATCCAAAATTTTGTTGTTTTAAAATTATTTAAAATTATTTTTAATTTAAAATTATTTTTCCTCTTATTTTTTTTTTTTTTCCTTCTTCCGCCTCCCATCCGCCTCTCCACCTCACCTACCGCTCCTTCCTCCTCTCCACCGCACCATCACAGCCCATCTCCGATGACCTCGCCTCCCTCTCGCCCGACTCCATCCACCTCGGCCGCCTCGTCCCCACCTTGGGTGAGCTCCACTCGCTAGGATCTAGCGAGGCCTCCCGGGCAAGCTCGCCTCGCCCAGATTGACCTCAAGCTCGAGCTAAGGCCCGCGAGCTCATAGCTCACCGGCCTCGGTGGAGTTGAGGCTCGCTTGGATCGGCCGAGCTTTGAGCTCGTTGACTTGCGTCTTGGCCAAGAGTAGCCAAGGCGGCATGGCCAGCGAAGGAAGTAGGAAGGAAAAGAAAGAAAAGAGAAAAGAAAAGAAAGAAGGAAAAATAATATAAAAGGAAATGAAAACAGAAGAAAAGATTAAAAATAAAAAAAATTTGATATCTTAAAAATAAAAATAATTAAAAATTAGATTTTTAAATTATAAAATAATATCATCAATCAAGGACCCGTGCATGGTCTTTGTGAGCCAGACTAGAGCGAGAGCATCGTGGATTAAGCACGACTTTTGTGGAGTCAAGTTTGGGTGTCGGAGCAACAAGTATGGGCATGAGGGGTTCGGGCTTAGCCTTGATGGTCTCGGGCGGGGCTGGTGAGCTCGGTCTTGCTAGCCTATGCTTGTGGCCGGTCGGCGACCTCGGTGGTTAGCAACTAGCACAAGGAGGAAGAAGGAAAAAGATAAAGAAAGAAAAGAAAAGAAAAAAAAAAAAAAAATTCAAGATGAGCAATTCTAAAAAATTTTTTACCTTCTTAGATTAGGGAATTTACATCCTAAATTTATACATAAATGTTAGTATTTAAATGAATACGTGTAGTTTATGAACTTTAGGATAATTAATTGTATAATAATTGGAGAGTCGAAATATTTAAATGTTAAAGCACGCATTTATCTAAATTTTAAATTTTCAGAATTGATAGTGGTTCCACAAAATCTCACACTAGACATTATTTTGAGAGAGAAAAATTGCAGTGAGCCCTACATTCTATCTTGCCATGGCAATCCAACCACTATCCATGATTTGCAAAATCATTAATTATTGTCTTCAGAGACGTTTCAAGTTCCTTGCATGGCAAGATGCTTAAAGATCGGCACATGATTTGCAGAATCATAAGAAATGTGGAAGGTTGCAACTGAAGTTTGTTATTCTTTTTCTTGTTAAATGCTTTTGTAGCAGTTAAAGATCTCGGATAAATTGTACCAAATTAATCTCGACTTACCTCCACCTGGGCATAAAGACAAATTGAACAATTTCGTAAGCAAGGTTGTTGCGACCGACCTCCCGCTTTTTATCAACATGCAAAAAAAAAAAAAAAGGAGGTCTAGCCTGGTGCGCGCTAAGTTTAGGTTCGGGATTTAACTCGGGCTCTCTAAGCCCATACCATATCATGACTTAAGGTTTAGGTTTTTAACATGGAAGTAGTTTATATCAAGGAGTCGCCAATTAATTGATTTGGGGTGGGTCGATTAGAAACCGAAATAAGGTGATGGGAGAATCACCCTATTCCTACTGAACTAGAGACCAATTGAGTTCGGGCACTTGGTTACACTAGTTGGATAACTAATGCCCATTCGATATCTTTTTACCCTGTTCATTTCTGAAAATATTTGTCAGACAATTTGGATTGATTTTAGGATCTTTCTCCTAACATGTGAGGTGATCAAGTGAGTGCATAATCATAAACGATCAGCAGTCAAAATAGATATGCAGCCTTAGGTTCTAATCCTAACTAAGTCAGATGACATTCAAAACATAACAGTTCATGCAATTATATTTTAATTAAAAACATGTATAATAATAACAAAACAAAGAGTAAAAATAACATGTAAAATACTACTACGTAACCCTATAGGCTTATCTAATTTAAACATGACAATTTATGCAATTATAACAACATGCATAATAATACAACAATAAATTAAAACACTCGGATATATCACATAATTTAAAAAAAAGGAAAAAGGAAAAATACAGAAGAAGAAAAAGAAAGAAATTTTTTTAAAATTTTTTTAAATAATAATAATAATACCGGGTGGTCGACGGATCCGGGTTGGTCGGATCCGACCAGTCAATGTAGTCAACCCATTGTGTTGACTTCGGTCGGATCTCCGGATCCGACTCGGTCAGGGAATCGACTCGGGTCATTGACCAGTATATAGACGGATCAGGCCGGTTGGGGCCCGGCCGAAGGATAAAAGACGAAATAGGGCGGTTGATTGGGTCAAACCTGCCCTATTTGCTTGTAGACCGGTCGGACTGTTTGCAAGCGATCCGGGGCGTCTCCCCGCGTGTTCGGCACGCTGGAGCTTCCTCGACGAAATCCGGCGATCTCGCTGACAACTCAAACCACCCATGGCTGGGTCTTCATCCCACAAGCCCTTTACCTTTTTCGATGACCGGGCTTGTCATCCAATCGATAGATCGCCGACCAGCGACCAAAAATAAACCCGGGTATTAGAAGCATTTCATCGAGCACTTGGCGTGCAATGATGAAAAGTAGAGGATTTGACCTCCTCTAGCAACACAGTGGGCTCCGGCGGCTATGGTTTGCTTCGATGGTGGGGGGCGAGATGCGACAGCGGTATGGGCGAGATTCATGAAGCGGCCGGTAGGGTCGACCAACCATGCCAAAAAACAGGGAAAAAGTCGGTGGGCTTCTTGGCGAGAGGGTCCCGTTAAGTGGCGTCATGCGGGTGGCTTCCCGACTGCTCTGTGGGCGGCGATGCTCGGTTCTCCTTTTGCTCCGGCGAACTCTCGGTTTGCTCTCTCTCTCTCTCTCTCTCTCTCTCTCTCTCTCTCTCTCTCTCTCTCTCTGTTTCTCTCTCAAATGGTGATTGGGGCTCTTTCTCTCTCTCCCATTTATAGGTGGCAGTGGTGCCCCTGCTCTCATCAAATCATGATAGCACCTTTGCAGCCTCGTCCCTTGAAGACTTTTGTGGCCATTTGTAGGCGGCGGTGGAGGGGGCTCGGTTCTATGAGGGGCAAGAGGCGGGGGAAAGAGAGGAAGAACGGGAGAGATGGTTGCAGGAAATCGGGGAAGATGGGACCCGCCTTAATGGCCAGTCCGGTTAAAATGTTCCTTCGGCCTTGCTCCGGCGAGATAGGGATTCGGCCAGGGTCGCTCATTACTCGTTGCTCTGCATTAGCAACAGAGGAGAATAGGGGAAGAGAAAATGACAGCCATGGGAGGAGAAGGAAGGAAGAGAAGGGAGCTGGGCCAAGCCGGGCATTTCCACAGAGGAAGAAAAAAAGGGAAAAAGAAAGGCGAGCTGGGCCAGCGTTGGGGGGAAAGGAAAAAAAAGGGCCAGGTCAGCCCGGCCCAACTCAGAATTTTTTTTAAATTTTGAATTTTTTAAAAAGAAAAGTTCTAATAGATTTTATTAATACAAATGTGCCTAATTTCCATATGCAATGCATTTAAATAAAAATATTATTTTTTAGGAATTAAAGAAAATTAACTCCTAAATTTTGTGTAATTAATTTTTGGGTAAATAAAAATAGGTGTCAACAGAGGTCATTTTGTTTTTTTTGAAGGGGAGGATGCTCATTACTCGGTCGTAGGTACCACCTAAAGCAGCTCTATAGAATACATCACCGGTCAAATTTGAAGGTGAGGCCACACATCCACTTCGCTAGTCAAACTTTGCTTCTCGCATCTGCTAATCATCTCCTCACAACTGGAACATGTTGCAGTTACTATGTACTGTAATTTTCAACAATCAGAAAGCTAATAGATTGCATGTAGGTAGTTTTTGTTATTAGGTTTCCATGGACTCCGAATGTCGGGTTCGGTTACCTTGAAATATGATGGGATTATTAATTATTTTAAGTTTCGTTAGATGTTGCATCTGGTCAAGAATCTTTTAGCACCAAACAGTAAAACTGTCAACTTTTCATAATGAAAAGTCGGGTTGCTGATCTTTCTGTATTTGGCCCATTTCTCACCCTCAATATTCACGAGCCCCAATAGTTAGAGATCTGCAATGGCCTCAGGATACGGCTCTTCAAACTCATTTATCTGTGAAAGAATTTCCTTCAACATGTCTGAGTCCATAATGTTCAGTGCAGGCGTTGGCCCTAACCATGTAAAGCAAAGCTTCTTTACGATAACCATTTTCTATAGACATCATTTATTAAGGCGTTAAATGGCTACCGGATTCCATTTACAACCTATTTGTGAATGTCTGGTGCTTAAGCTGGCAGATAAATTTTAGGTACCCAACTTGAAACACTTCTAACTGATCGATTTGCATAAGAAAATAAGCAGTTTTAGTAGTCTTCCGACGGTCGCTGTCTACACAATTGTCTTAGTGTGTCATGTGACCTTGCCCCTAAAAGCAACACTCAGTGTCGTAAAATCTGCCTTGTAGCAGGTTTTGGTCGACTTGCTCTCCATGAATTTATCTCAATTAAATTTCTGAAAAGACACTAGAAATATGTTTCCTTTAGCAGGTTTTCAGCTAAAAATTACAGCGTCGAGAGTTGAAATTCACTACAAAAAACTGGATTTTTGCCACGAAAATTTTCCAACGAAAATTTTAAATACATAATTTAAAACAAATTTTCCAACGAAAAGTCAAATTAGTTGGAAATTTCCAACAAAAAATTTTTAGTGGGAAAATTCGTTGGAAATTTCCAACGAAAATTTTTTTCGCGGGAAAATTAGTTGGCAATTTCCAACGAAAAAATTTTAGGTGGGAAAATTAGTTGAAATTTCAACAAAAAAATTAGCTTAGAAATTTCTAACAATTTTCCCCACAATTTCAATTTTGGGCAATTATTTTAGGGTGTACAATTTTTCGTTGGAAAATTCGTTGGAAATTTCAAACCCAATTTTCCAACAATTTAAATTTTTCGAAATATTATTTTAATATGTACAATTTTTCGTTGGAAAATTGGTTGAAATTTCAACAATTTTTTCGTTGGAAATTTCAACGAATTTTCCAACAATTAAAAAAAAACCCGTACTATTCGACATTTTTATATTTGTTGGAAAATTTGTTGGAAATTTCAACGAATTTCAAATTTTCGAAATATTATTTTAATATGTACAAGTTTAGTTTTGGAAATTTCGTTGAAATTTCAAAAAATTGGGAATTTCCAACGAATTTTCCAACAATTTCAAATTTTCGAAATATTATTTTAATATGTACAATTTTTCGTTGGAAAATTGGTTGGAAATTTCAACAATTTTTTTTCGTTGGAAATGTCCAACTAATTTTCCAAATTTAATTTTAAAAAACTTCGGTACTATTTGACATTTTTTATATTTGTTGGAAAATTCGTTGGAAATTTCCAACGAATTTCAAATTTTCGAAATATTATTTTAATATGTACAATTTTCGTTGGAAAATTCGTTGGAAATTTCCAACGAAAAAAAATTCGTTGGAAACTTCCAACAAATTTTCCAATGAATTTGAAAAAAACATATACAATTTCCCCACACACACAATTTCCACACACACTCTCAATTTCCCCACACACTCTCTCTCTCTCTCCTTCGCCTTCACTTCTCCCTCCGTCTCCCCCTCCACCTACTCCCACGCCGCCCCCCTCCTCCTCCGCCCCGCTCCGCCCGCCATGGACACCAAGCCTTGACGCCCCGGCCCGCAAGCCTCGTCGTCGGCGAGGCGACAGCCGACTTGACGGGCGGCGGCCTCGGCTTTGCTCCCGCCCCGCCGCTCTGCTGCTCTTTGCTTCTTCTTCATCTTCTTGTTGGCGCCCAGCCGGGCGCGGCCATGGCGAGGGCCGAGCTCGCCATGGTCCGGCGAACTCCGCGCTGCCCGGCGAGCCCGAAATCGCCCGGTCTGGCGAAGTTCCGCCGCCGGGCGGGCGGCTGGCGAGCTCGAGCTACGCCGGCCGAGGGCTATTTTTCGATAAAAAAAAAATTGGACCCAAAAAAAATATTTTCGATGGAAAAAAAAAATTTCCACGATTTTTCAACTAAAAAAAAATATAATTTCCAACGAAAAGAAATCGTCGGAAAAAAATTCGTTTCCAACGAATTTAGCCACGAATTTTTAATGAATTTTTCAAGGAAAAAAAAAATTGTTGCAAATTTCCAACGAAAATTGAAATTTTTCGTTGGAAAATTTTCCGACGACGAATTACCAACGAATTTTTTTCGTTGGAAAATTAGATTAAATTCCCTTTCAACGAATTTTTCAGAATTTTTCGTTGGTAATTTTGTCGGAAAAAAAGCGTTTTTGTAGTGATTGTACATTGTTTTTTTACCGAAAATAGAGTTTTTCAAATCAATAATGTTATACCATTGGCGTTAAATATTCAACTGCATCTCAATTTTGATGACGTGCGTGCCGTATTTCTCAATGGAGTGATGATAGATCTGATTTTGATTCGTAAACACGAATTGTTAACTCTTTGATAAGTCCCTTATATTAAAAGGAGAAAGAAAACACTGCATGCAAGTCCTTGTACCTGACTGAATACAAAGCAACAGAAACACATGGTAGACCACTTCCCGACGTACTTTTTCCTCTTCTGAATGCATCATACTCAATAAGATGTATTCCTGCCCATGCAATCTTACATATGAAAATATAAAAATTTCAAGATAGTTTGGGAGTGAACAGTTGTGACATTTCGGATTTTGACCCAATTTGGGATTTATAAAACGCGTGATTTGTCAGTGTGCTTACAGTAAAATCTCTTCCAGGAACTGATCACTCTCGGTTATTATTTTAAATTAGAAATTTCGCTAGAATCGCACTTGATCGAATTTTTGCCGTTATTTAGACCCCGAACTTGGCAGTCAATTTTCGAGAGTTTCGGACGAAATAAATTGGACGGTGTCGATATTAATGTGGCGATGATCGAGATTGTCGGGAATAATGGAAAAATGGGAGCTTTTTTTTGGTGCGATTTGGACTAGTAGACCTCCCTCGATATAGTTCGGTTTAATTAATTTGGCCTTTGTCCCTTTTTATATGCGAGGCTTATTATGGATCGGTAGATCGTTTTCGGTTTTGAATTTGGGCCATCGGATCGCATTTAATATAAGAATGATTGTTTTTTTTTTTAATTTATCTCTCTCTCTCTCTCTCTCTCTCTCTCTCTCTCTCTCTCTCTCTCTCTCCGGACACCCCCCTTCCTTCGCACGTTTGTCCCTTCCCCTGTCAGACTTATCTACTCCTCTCTCTCTCTCTCCCTTTCTTTCTTTTCTTCTTTTTCCTTTTCTTTTCTTCCTCTCTTTTGCTTCTCCTTCGTGGGTCTTCTCTTCCTCCATATTTATACCCTCCTGCTCTTGCTTTCGCCCCACCATCATCGACCGAGCTTGCCTCTAGCCCCGTCACCGCCGATCGCCCGATCGTCGGCTTGCCCTCACCGGCCTAGCCACAGTTGTCTCGCGCCGTCCGCCACCCCGGCTCCTCCCAACCAACCGTGACCGCTTGTCGTTGGCTTGCTAAGCTTGGCGCCTGGCGGCGCCTCTCCATTAACGAGGCAGCTGCGGCCGAGCTCGGGTTCGTCGTCGAAACCGAAACCAGCCTCGCCGCTGGCCTTCGCGTGCCGACCGTCGCCGCCGGCTTGAGCTCTCGCCAACCCCCCCAGCTCTCTCTCTCTCCACCACCACCACTCCGGCTGACGCTCTCTCTCTCCCCTCCGTGCGTCACCGTCGCCCGCCTTGCTAACCTCCGCCGAGTCGCCGGCCAGCTCGTCAAGAGCCACCTCCGCCGCTTGAAACCCCCCTCCCTCGCCGAGCTCACCCTTGCTCATACTGTTCATTTTTGGGGTTCTTGTTCATCCTGTTCTTTGTTCAGCCATATTTTGTTCATCCCGTTCATCGCTTCACGGCCCGTTCTCGCTCATCCGGCGGTTTTTGAGCCCGTGCGGGTTTTTCTCCGAGCCAAAGCCTTGTAAGTGATATCCTAATCCCTATTTAGTATAATGGATATTATTAGACATGCTTAGGGATTTATTTAGTGCAATTTAGTGATTAAATTAGAAATTAGATTAGTCGGTGAGAATACAACTAATGCGTGAATTATGTGACGATTGGTAGATTAATTTATGATAAGTACGGGCTAGTTATGGTGCATTGACTGATTGTATTATGGTGGCGCGTGTGGATGAAAAATTGGTGTTCAGATGTGACGCTGCCCCGATGTCAAGGTGTGATCGTGTGACGGACTTGTGAGGTGACCTGGATTGGCTTTGACCGGAATTGGTATGATGCTTGATTTGGTAAACTGAGATGTTGCAAGTGTGTCTTGAATTGGGTTGGTACGATTTGTGAGAATGTCAAATTGTGCTGTGGTGCATGTGCATGTGAAAAAGCCCTGGATCGACGGGAGGGTCGCTAACTCGAGGCGTGGTTACGCGCGTGGGCAAATGAGGCATGACTAGACCCGGCGCGAGGTTACGCTGGTCATTGGAAAGGAAAAGTGTCCTGAGGCGTGGTTACGCGGGACCGAGCCCGGCTTGATCTAAGGGTCGAGCCCCGAGGCGCAGAGCTGGTCAGTGAAATGGGGCCTGAGGCGCAGTGGCGCGGGCCGAGTGAAAGGGACCCAGGAGGTCGTGGAAAGTTGTTCGACCACGCATGCGATTCGAGTGTGACTGAAATTGATTGATTTGACTGATTGATTGACCGATCGAAATGTTGGAATTGATTGGGTGCTATTGTGGCTGGCGTGTGAATGATTGTGGTATGTTATCGATTTATTATTATTATAATACATTTGACTGACGTGTAGAGCTGGCACGTGCTTGATGGCGAGGTAAGTACTTTGAGGTGAATTCGGTATATTGAGAATTAGATTGTATGTACTGCTTGTCTGGGTACGCATTGGCCTATATAGGGCTTAGGGTATTGCTTATTGAGACTCGTTCTCACGGTTATTATATAACCACTTTCAGATCCGCGACCGTGAGTGATTCGGGGATGCTGCCAGAGTACCACAGGGATTGAAGGATAGACCAACTTACCCTGTCTTTTGAGTACCTTTTTGTAGAGAAGATAGGTTTGTCAACCACCACTCCCTTTTTGAAAATTGTGGTTTGAAATTGGTAGCTGGGTTATCATTTTGTAATAATGAATACTTTATAATGTTACGTGTTTATTAAATTTCGATGTTCTATCCCTTGGTCACGTTTTTAATGTCTGGGTTGTTTTATGTGCTTCCGTTTACGTAATTCGTTTGGGTCGGCGACGCGTCCTGGGACGTCGCGTTCAATACGACCGATGAGGGGATGTCGCGGGCTCGGCGGGGTCCGGGGCGTGACAACAATAGCCCAAATATTTGATGGCCAAAATGCCAAAAAGAGTGAGAACTTGTACTCTGTTGGAAAAAATATGCTCCTTGAATTGTAGAAGAAAAGAAACTTTAACTTCAAATGGGACGAACAATGAAGTCGACTTTGAAACGTGATATCACTTTTTTTTAAGGAATTATTTGCCCCATGAAGTTACTAATGGTCACCGCAAATTTCCTCCATGATACAACAAAGTCTCGATTGAGAATACCAAATAGCAATTTCAGTATATCTCTAGGGTCTCTAGGAAAATAATTAGAAAAAATGGCTGCAGTTTTTTCTGAATGAATAAATTGTCTAAAAATCCGAATGAAGAGACTTAATATTCAACTATATAAAAAACTGACTCACTAATCATACTCTTTCGAACAAAGGTGTCCCTTCATCGAAAAGATGTATGGTAAATTGGTAATGAAATCAAAAGTCACGTTGAAAAAGATATATGAAAATTAGGAATAAAAAATAAAAAATAATATTTTTTAATTATTATTATTTTTTAATCATTTTTATTAATCCGAATTTTATAAATTCTAAAAAATAATCTTTAAACAAACACAACCTTCAACGTTGAAGGAGTTATGTTCGAAAACCTTCCAAATATGTAGTTATGTTTGAAGAGACACAATTCTTCCAAAGATTGTAAAAATGCCTAATAACCGTTCGGCTAAATAATAAATTTCGAAATTAATTAATAAAAAATATCTGCAACTCTATTGCGAACAGTCACACTGTTTCAATAGGATAAAATCGTTATTTGATAATAATAAATTCAGAATTTAATAAATACAAATAATAAATGAGGATTAGTGTTAATTATCATCATCGAAAGCGCACTAAGCGCTAAGTGCACCTAATAATCATCAAGACCCGTCTGTGGATATTGAAAAGTCTAGTCCACACTCCATTATCTTCACTTTATCAAGAAAGAAGCTCACTTTCTCAAGATTTTTCTATGGGGGATAAAGGAAAAAGGCATTATTTTATTTGTTTAACAAATAAACAACCAACACCCTCAGGACAAAATTATGTCCTTCGGATAAACATAAAACCAACTTTTCGAATAACCCCAAAAGAGCACAAAGTTTTGCTCGGGGAACAAAAACATCCATTAGCATTTCCGGAAAACAAGGTTATGTGGCATCTGTTATAGATAAGGACATTGATGTGTACAATGGACATACAAGTTGAGTCAAATCGGCGCCATATACTTTTAAATAAAAACGGCAATGTTTGAATATAATTTTGGTTTATTCTATTTCGATAACAAAGAGAGAAATGATTAGCCCCATATTAAATTTGCAGATTGGATGGCTAGGATTTTGCCACAAGATGAGTTCACACATAATGGCTTTATTTAATATGGATTTTGAGCCATTTTGTGGAAGTTGAGCAAATCGTGAAGTTTGGTTAGCGTTTCGAGTTTGCATTTTAGGGTTTTGAATGATCAATATCGAAACGAATCAAGCAAACAATCCATTTTAGTCGAAGTGAAATGCTATTGCATGCGCACAATCATTAGTCACGTAAGATTCCACATAATTATCTTTGGATGGGAAAGTCCACGGTTGATATTTTTATTACTCGGGCAGAAGACCCTGCCTTTTAGGGGTTATTTCTGTCTTGAGGGTATAAACTCATTTTCTTTTTATCCTATGGATATTTTCAATTCATGCTTTTTTTTTCGTTTGAAAAGTAAAACTATTTTTATCTTGAAGTATAAATAGGTGCTTTTATTTGATATTTGTCCAATGTATGAATAACAATAGAATGTAATCCTAATTTTTGAGTGCAGATGCAAGTTCTCACTATCAAATTTATTTTGAAATTTTTTATGTGACAATCTAATTATCGTTCACCCGTCGTTTATTGTGTCACGTCATAATGTGACACGGATGAGAGATGCTGCTTTTCTTCTGATTTTTCTGATTTGTTTGTATTTTTTTTTTCTCTCTGTTCTTTCCTTCTTTTCTGCGCAGGGATCTTCTTTTATGGTTCGTCATCTTCAAACCTCTTGGTCGCTCGGCCAAAACTCCTTCACAGCTCAGAATGGGCTTACTTTGGCTTCGGGAAAATTCAAAGCTCACTTTGCCAGAGCGCGCAATGGGCACCCGTGGTTCTAGGCAGAGAGACGGCTTGTTTTGTCGGCCGCTGCTGCCTCCACCGCTGTTGACACGAAAGTAGAAAGCCGTCGCCACATCAACGGTTGCGGCCGCGCGCTGAGATTTCACGACCTTAGCCTTGACGCACAAACGTCCCTCACATAGTCGCCCACACAGAGAGGGCCAAACACTGCCTCGCTGTAGATTTGCAACAAATATGGGGAAAAAATCGCATTCTCTGATGAATATCACGTTGTTGTTGAATAACAGGTTGCCATAGCTTTGCCCAGAACATGTAAATTTGTGTACTGGGCATTCTATCCAACGAGTAGAATGCATCGGCTAACTTGAAAAGAAAAGAAACAAGCATAAAATCAACGTCTTCACTCTTACCATATGATTCGATGAGTAATGCCACAAGAATCTTGAAGGGAAAATGAAAATAGCAGAAAAAATTCACGGTGAGAAGACCGACATGGGGAAGTACAGTTTTCTCATTGTTTATATCGTGTTGGGAAAGGAGGTGGGCTATCAGCTAGCGTGAGGAAGTTGGGGGCGCCGTTGGAGTTGTGGGGTCTGGGAATGCGCCTGCAGAGGGCGAGAACGGATTGCCGGCGAAGGGCCCCGGAAGGAGCGGGGCCTGGTGGGCGGTGAGCGACGGCCATTAGAGGGCGTGAGAGGTCACGATGTCGAACAAGATCAAGGTGTTCTTCCGCACCATGAACTCTCTCTCCTTCAAGTTGCTCGAGATCGGCACTTTCCCGCGTTGCGTGTTTGTCTTTGCCTAGGGTCAGGGACGACAGTGGCCGCAACATCGCCTGAGCCCTGCGAGCGACGTCCGGCCAACACCGGTGGCTGGGCGGCTCCGTCATCACAACCGCAATCTCCCTTCCGTTGTTCTTGCTTTTTTTTTTCCTTTTATTTTTCCTATCTTTCAGTCCAAGTCATCATCCCGGCCACCAAAACAAAAAAAAAAAACCATAGCATGGACAATAAAGTCCGAGAAAATATTGGGTGAGTTTAATACTCCACGTAGGCAATGCAGCAAACCATCCATAGGTCGACACCTGGCGAAGCGGGCCCACCAGTCAGATTTCTGAAAAGTCTCTGACTCTCCCGTCTCCCCTGCTCCGTTAACGCCATTACTGCTCTCCTTCTTTCACTCTTCATCACGACGTCTCTCTCCCTTCCTCCCGAGAAAACTTCTCTCCACACGGCTAAACTTCTCGCTCACTCTCCGCCCTACTCTCTGTCTTTCCTCTGCAAAGGCACCCCTCTAGTCGTCAACCACGCCGTCGCCTCCACTTGTTGCCTTCGCCGTTTTCGGGATCGGAGCTGGAGGCAGCGGTGTGGTTGACAGCTAGAGGGGCGCCTTCGCGGAGGAAAGGCAGAGCCAATGGGGCTTCGAGAGGCGACGGCATAGGCGGAGGCGGCGGCGTGGTCGGGATAGTAGCCACCGATGGTGCTCCGGGAGGCAACCGGCGGAAGGCAAATTCAAAGTGCGTGTGTTTGTCAGAGAGGGGTGTTGAATAATTAAATCCGAGAGAAATTGTCATATCACATTAATCAAAACTACTGATCAGCACCAACATTCACAAGCAACCCTCCACTGCACAAGACGCAATTAACGTGAATGTGGAGAGAATGAAAATTTTTGCAGGTGGAAAGGCGCATGAACATAGAACAAGAAAACGAAGAAGATGGCTTGTGTAAAAGATCAGTTCCGTCGAATTGAAAAAAAGAATTCAAAACCCATTTTTAAGTAAACGCCCCCAAAGAACACGACTTTTCTCAACTCGCTCTCCTCCTCCATACTGGGTTTTCGTTCGGAGTCAGCGTGCTGTCCTGGGTTTCTTGTGGGGATATTGGTAGGATAAGAGATGTCGTCCACGACCCAGTCGGAGCTCTTGGATTTCGGTAGGCTCGCGCGGGCCGAACCTGTCTAGGTCGCCGGAGAAACCCGCCATCAACTTCTCCCAGACGTGCAGCTTGCTGAGCAAGGGCACTCTCGGTGGGAGAGAGAGACATCATGACGAAGAGTGAAAAAAGGAGGGCAGTAACGGCGTTAACGGAGCAAGGAGACGGGCGAGTCAGAGATTTTTCAGAAATCTGACTGGTGGGCCTGGCTCGCCACGTGTCGACCTATGAATGGTTTGCTGCATTGCTTACGTGGAGTATTAAACTCACCTAATATTTTCTCGTAAAGTCCTTTCAAAGCCCACGTGGTACTGACGTGGCGGTTAACTTTGCCAACTCTGTTTACTCATTTAATAGAAGGAGAGAAAAGAAATACAAATTCAGAAAAATCAGAAAAGAATCGGAATAGTTTCGTCCATGTCAAATTGCCGTCATGATATGTCGGGTGGTTAGCGATAACTGGACTACCATGTTAGAAGTTTCATGTAAGACTTAGCCGGGAGGACTTGATTGTATTTTCACTCAAATATCTTAAATTGTTGATAGACAATCGGGCGTGACTAGATTGCCACGTCAAAACTTGGGTGACACTTGGTCGGGAAGACTTGATTGCAATTTTACTAAGAGTTTCGTGGACTATATTGATTCAATTGAAAGGTTTAGGAATTATTGATCAATTATCCTAAAGTTAAGAGACTAAACATATTCATTTCCTTAAAATCATATTGCTGTAGAATCTCACTTGATTACGAGCCCGATGAGTACAAGAGATAATAAACAATCGACAAACTAAACTTCCAATCATGATTGTCAATTTCTTGAAATTCAATTATGATTGATATAAAGAATATTTCTCAAAACATCACTCTTTTGCTCGGAGATTGCATCGACCCAAACTGTCGAATTAATCCAATGAGATGAAAGACGAAAAAGAGGTGGACAAGACATTTAAGTTAATGCTGTGATATGGTCAAAGACCACAATTTTTTCCATTTGACATGCATGATGCTACATGATTAGTTCACTCGATTGGATTCTCTATTGTTTAGTCTATTGCACTGGTTTTTCTTTGAATATAGACTCTACGGACCCATAGAGCAAGCAAGCGCTGCTCCCTGTTGCTAGGAGAATCGCTTTTTGCTTTCTTTATTGTAATATGACCAAAAAGCTAATTATTTAAACTTCTTTAGGGATGGTAATACTATCTAGTCCCGCCAAACTTCTGCGTAATCTCTTAAATTTCATGTTTAGGGATGGTAATACTATCTAGAGCCTCCCAAACTTCTGCCTATTCTCTAAAATTTCATGTTTAGGGATGGTCATACTATCTACTCTCTCTCTCCCCCACCCCACCCCTCCCCGCCGCAAAACTTCTGCCAAATTTCTTAAATGTCTATGTTAAGATGTGCCCGTTCCTTTCCTTTTATGTTCCTACAAGGTATAATACTATCTAGTCCCGCCAAACTTATGCGTAATCTCTTAAATTTCATGTTTAGGGATGGTAATACTATCTAGTGCCTCCCAAACTTCTACCTATTCTCTTAAATTTCATGTTTAGGGATGGTCATACTATCTACTCTCTCTCTCTCTCCCACCCCCCCCCCTCCCCGCCGCAAAACTTCTGCCAAATTTCTTAAATGTCTATGTTAAGATGTGCCCGTTCCTTTCCTTTTATGTTCCTACAAGGTATGATTACTTTTACATGTCAATAAAATCCTTTTATTCGCTTTTTGTGATTAATGATAAATATGAAATATCTATTTTAACATAATCATTTCTAATTTACACAAGTAAAAGACTCACAATCTTTGAGGGAAAAGTGCCAAAAAGTTCTAAATCTTTTGCATTAGTGCCAATTTAGTCATAAACCTTTTTTTTTGTGCCAATTAAGTCATAAACCTTTTAAATTGGTGTCAATTCAGTCCTAAACCTTTTATTTTTATGCCAATTTAGTCCTTCCGGTCAATTTTGATCGGAATTTGCCAACGATAAACCCTCTTAAATAGCGGCCGACCACCGGTAGCCGGCGTGGACAACTTTAATAATATTTTAATATTTTTTGAATTTTTATTTTTTTCCTTTTTTCACTTTTTTTTTTTCTCTCCCTCCTTCCTCTGGTGGTCGCCGGTCCGCAACCGACCCTTTGGCGGCGCGGTCTACGCTGGAAAGGGCGAGCCTTGCCATGGTAGGGCGAGGCCCGACCTTGCCGGATCCGGCGAGGTCGAGCCTTGCCAAATCCAAATGAGGTCTTGCCCGACCATGGCGAGGCTCGAGCCCCGCCAAGGCCGCGCCCGTGAGCCTCGCCATGGTGGGGTGAGGCCCCGACCTGCCGAATTTGGCGAGGTCGAGCCTTGCCCGACCAAGGTGAGGCTCGCCCTCTGGCCTCCGACGAGCTCGAGCCTCGCCATGGTCGGGCGAGGCTCGACCTCGGATCCCGGGTAGGTTGCCGGGCGAGGCCGGACCTCGCCGGGCAAGGCCACCTTGCTAGTGGCCGTTGGACGGGGCGACCAGCCAAAGGAAGGAGGGAGAGACCAAAAAAAAAGTGGAAAAAAAAAGAAAAAAATTAAAATTCAAAAAAAAAATTAAAATATTATTAAAGTTGTCCACGTCGATGCCACGTTGAAAGCCGATGGCCATACTGCCGGCCAAGGGTCCATCCACGCCAAGAATTTCATCAAAATTGGCCGAAGGACTAAATTAGCACAAAAACAAAAGGTTTAGGACTGAATTGGCACCAATTTAAAAGGTTTAGGACTGAATTAGCACAAAAAAGGTTTAGGACTAAATTGACACAAATGCAAAAGGTTTAGGACTGAATTGGCGGCAGAAAAATGTTTAGAACTAAATTGGCACTAATGCAAAAGGCTTAGGACTTTTTTGGCACTTTTCCCCAATCTCTAATAAAATTCAGTTTCAATGTACCAATGTTTTAATTAGTTTGTCTTTTCAAAAGATCAAATTTCACATAATAAATCTAAAATACTCTACTTGTAAATTATTTTTAATATAACTCATCGTTATCTTTATCGTAATCAAAAAATAAAATATATCTCATTATTTCACCTTTTATGGAACAAAAGGAGAAATAAACCCTAACAAAGCCAACTTGCTTGCTGCGCCCACTCAAAGGCTTGATTATGAATTGTCCTCGCCTAAAATTAGAGAAGCCCTAATCTATTTTGAGAGATTTCTTAAGACACCCAAGCAGGCAACGGAAACTTCCAAAAAGAGAAATCAAAGAGTATTAGTGATACCACCCGCTGGGTGGCGCTGCTGAGCGCGCACTCTTCCTCTCGCAAAAGGTTGAGTATTCGAATTCGGGCGCCAAGAGGTGACTTAACCGGTGGCACGTGTGTGGTGGCTAGCACGTGTTGCCCCTGGGTTTACTTCCCTACCGTCGGCCGTGTGGGGGTTCCTTGGGTTACAAAAAAAAAAAAAAGAGTATTAGTGATTTCATTAATCTCTAAAGTTTGCTTGATTAGCATTTTGATTTTTGAGATGTCATCCCCGTATTGGTTTTTTTTGGTTTGACAAGTGGCCAATTTTATTGGAAGGTAACTTGAAATGATGGTCTTACTACTTTCAAGTTCAAGTAGAATATTAGCTGCTTCTTCACTTGACAAGGATCGACTGCTTTTAAATTGACCAAAACCAATTAGGAAAGAAGAAATATTTCTTGCTAGGGCTTGCCAAACCGGCTAGACCGAGCATGACCACGTGGGTCATGCCCAAGCGCGGATTGTTCCGTGCTTCGAGCCCGCCTCAAGCCTGACAAATTCTTTTACGGTTGAGGTTAGGCTACAGATGAATAGGGGCAGCCCGGCCACAACATCGCTTGGCCTGTCGCACAAACGGGTCGTACCATGCGCTGGCTGGCCTTGTCCTTTTGGTATTTGCTTATCTTGAGATCCAAGTTATGTAAATCAAAAGGTGAGGGTGGAATTAGTTGAAAATGAATGGTTATGCCATTTCAAAACTGGAGTATCAATGATACCATGATCATCACGTGTTCTTCAATTTTACACGTGAGCAATTTTATTGGTAGGTAACTTGAAATAATGGTCTTACTACTTTCAAGTTCAATTAGAATATTAGCTGCTTCTCCACTTGAGAAGGATCGACTGCTTTTAAATTTTACGGGTGGGCTTGTTTAGTTCTTAGTGAGTTACCAACGATATAATGATTTATAGCCGTTGAGTTTGGTTGTATATTATAGATTATTTTCGAAACTGACCAAAATCAGTTAGGAAAGAAGAAATAATCTTACTAGGGCTTGCCAAACAGGCTAGCCCGATTATGACCACTTCGGCCATGCCCAAGCACAAATTGCGTCGTGCTTCGAGCCCGCCTCAAGCTTGACAAATTCCTTTGGGATGGAGGTTAGGTTACAAATGAATAGGGGCTGCCCGGCCACAACACCGCTTGTCTTGTCACATAAACGGGTCATGCCATGCCCTGGCCAGCTTTGCCTTTTTGGCATTGCTAATCTTGAGATTCAAGTTATGTAAAGAGTTTTGCTAGCATAACAATTTTTGGGCCACTATGAAAGTTGTGAATCCTGGCCGGCCTTGCTCTTTTGCCATTGCTAATCTTGAGACCCATGCCCTGGCAGGCCTTACCGACAACATACCAAGAAAAAAAAGTTGCCAGTCACTTAATTCTATTAACAAGTTTTGAAATTTACCAACAATTTTGACTACTTACCACTTATGGATAACTTGTCTATTTTACCACTCCAGAGATGTAACAATTTAAAGTCGCATATCAAAAGAGTGAGATCCCCATTAAGTAATATATAAGTTAACATTCACCCTCAAATGTGACCTCTCGTACGGTCACTTTGAGTTATCTTAATGTGTGTATAGTTTTGCTTTCGGCTGATGAATATGGTTAACCAATGGTTTTCGTCGTGCATTGAAACAATTCGAAAAGAAGGGTGGAAGGCTGGAAATAACAGTGACATATTCTAGATCTAGAGACATTTGCTGTTAAAACTGCTTAGTTTTTAACCTCATTCTAGCATGCTTCGCTGAGCAGGTAACAGATCAACTAGTTCCTTAAAAATCATGTAAAAAAGATGTGATAATAAGAAACTAAGAAACGTACTAGTTGAAGAAGATTCTCCTTCATTAAAAGCGAGTCAAGGAATTCCTTTTTCCGATACACGCAACAAAAAGGTTGATACAATGCCACGTCGTTTTGCTCCCCAAGAGTCCTATTTATTTCCTCTTACAGAAACAAGGCGAGCGGGTCATATGTTTAACGTTGAATATGAAAGTGTCCTTGGCTTATTCGATTGTCCTCTCCCTTGTTCTGATCACCTTCTTCACTTGTGCATGGAAAGTACTGTGTTTGTTTTGGTTGAATCCCAAGAAGCTAGAAAGATGTCTGAGACGGCAAGGTCTCAATGGAACCTCTTACGGGCTTTTGTTTGAAGACGTGAGAGACAACATGACAATGAGCAAGGAAGCTCAATCTCAACCTATCACTCCTTTCTCCAACGACATCGCGCCTCGCTTGCTGCCTTTCCTTCATCACTCCATCAAGAAATACGGTACGCATGCCATCAAAGTTGAGATACAGTTGAACTTTTTAGCCATTACATATGTATAATGTCATTGATTTGACATACTCAATTTCCTGGTATAAAACAATATGCAATTTCAGCTCACTAGAAGCTGCAATTTTTAGCTAAAAACCTGCTAAAGAAATATATTTCTGGTGTCTTTTCAGCAATTTAATTGATATATATTCATGGAAAGCAAGTTGACCAGATCCTGCTGTAAGTTAGATTTTACAAGATTGAGTATTGCTTTTAGAGCAAAGTCACATGACATATGAATGACAGCGATGTAGTAACCGATTGTCAGAAGGCTACTAAAACTGCTCATTTTCTTGTGCAAATCGATCTGCTAGATGGGTTTCAACTCGGTAGTTACAATGTATCTGCTAGTTTAGGCACTTGACATACAGAAATGGGTGATATATGGAATCTGGTAGCCATTTAACGCCTTAATAAATCAAGTCTGCAAAAAATGGTTATTGCAGGGAAGCTTAGCTTTACATGGTTTGGGCCAACGCCTGTATTGAGCATCATGGACTCAGACATGTTGACGGAAATATTTTCACGGATCAATGAGTTTGAAAAGCCACACCCCAAGGCCATTGGAGATCTCTTTGTATCGGGGCTCATCATGATTCAGGGTGAGAAATGGGTCAAACATAGAAATATCATCAACCTGGCTTTTCACTATGAGAAGTTGAAGGTATTATTGCTTGCAGCTAATAATTTCCTGACCAAATGCAACATCTAACGGAACTTAAAATAATTAATTATAAAAAACTCCGTAAATTACAGTTTGTAGTGAGCGCAACATGTTCAAGTTGCGAGGAGATGTTTAGGGAATGGAACAAGCAAAGTTTGGCTGGTGAAGTGGATGTTTGGCCTGAACTTCAGCATTTGACGGGTGATGTACTCTGTAAAGCTGCTTTTGGTGTCACCTACAGCCAAGTCAAGAGAATCGTCCCCCTTCAACAAGAACAAATGGGCCTCACTAACAAGATTCTTCAGTTCGCATTTATTCCTGGGTGGAGGTAATTACTCGAGATTGATTCAGCAATAATTTATCCTGAGATCTTTAACTATTTCAAAAGCATATGACAAGAAAAAAAATTAACGAACTTGAGTTTGACTTCCTCAATCCTTATTCATGGAGTCAGTTGCAACTTTCCACAATTGCCTTATGATTTTGCAAATCATCTGCTGTTCTATAAGCATCCTGCCACACAAGGAACTTGACGAGTTTCTGAAGACAGTGTTCTTATGATTGTGCAAATCATGGATAGTGGTTGGATTGTAATTGCAAGGTAGTATATAGGGCTCGCTGCAATTTTTTCCTGTCACAATGTTTAGTAAGGCAAATCTTCTATCGAGCTGTTATTGAGATTGTTGTTTTCCAACCTCTAAACTCAACAGAATGGATGGAAATGGTTGAGTGCATTTATGTAGCAAGACACGCATAAAATGTAGGAACTAAATCAACGTGTAAAATTTTCATCTTGAAGTTAATTTGTATATAAAAAAAAAATGCAGCCTCTTGCCAACCAAAATGCAGAGGAGGATGAAAGAAATCGACCACAAAGTATAAGCATTGTTGGAAGACATATTGACCAAAAGAGAGAAGGCAATGAAGGAAGGAGGAGTAGATGATAATGATCTCTTGGGACTGTTGCTAAAAAGCGAACGTGAAAGAAATTCAAGAGTTTGGGCATCAAAAAGGTATGAGCACAGAGGATGTGATTCAAGAGTGCAAAGCATTCAACTTTGCAGGTCAAGAGTCGACTTCTGTTTTGCTTGCTTGGACTTTGATCTTGTTGAGCAAGTATCAAAACTGGCAAGACAAAGCAAGAGAGGAAGTCCTGCGAGTTTTCGGCAACAACAAACCCGATTTTGATGGGTTGAGCCAACTAAAATTGTAAGGACTCTCGTCGTATTATATTCTGCTGTTTATCTTGATTTCAAGACATACAATCCCGAATTTCAAAACTCACACCAAATAAATTGTTTTCAGCACAAAAAAAAAAAAAAAAAGAAAAAAAAAAAAGAACAAACGAAAAGGAAAGGCCAAAAATGAAGGAAAAAATTGTAACTGTCTGAACTGAAATCTAGTTGATGTGCTTCCGTACGCCTTCCCAAACCAAAAGAAAAAGAAGGAATATTTAGGCGACAGTCACTCAAGTTAGGTTCTGCTAGTGATATAAGTGAGACATATGTATTGTGCCCTCTCATTCGAAGTTACAATATAGATCACGTGAATGATATTATGTTTGATTAAATTTGGTCCACTACGCAAGGTTTAGATAATTTAATCTTTGCATTCTCAATGTTTTTGAGACAAAAACAAGCTGACAACAAATTGATTTATATGCAGGTAAGCATGATACTGAATGAAGTACTCAGGTTATATCCGCCTGGATTTATGACGATGAGAGCAGTTCACAAGACAACCAAGTTGGGAGATATACAAATACCTCCGGGAGTTGTGCTTCTTCTGCCCGTGATCCTGATCCACCATGATCCAGAGATCTGGGGCGATGACGCCAAAGAGTTCAATCCGGAGAGATTCTCCGAGGGAGTCTCAAAAGCAACCCAGAACAAGCTCTGCTTCCTCCCTTTCAGTTGGGGTCCAAGAAGTTGCATTGGCCAAAACTTTTCTTTGGTTGAAGCCAAAGTTGCTCTCACCTTAATTTTGCAGAATTTCTCAGTGCGGCTATCTCCTTCTTACAAGCACGCCCCTACTCCTATGCTCACTATTCATCCCCAATATGGAGTCCCCTTGATCTTGACTAAAATCGGATCGAATTCCTCAGTTCGTATTTAACCAGATTCTGTGCTCTTGTTTTCTTGTTGCCGTGCGTAGAACGGATTGTTCTATCTGTTTAGAATAAAGGAAAAGTCTTTTAAACATAATATGCCTCCTTGACTAGAAAAGTGGTTCCTAGTTAACAATACGGATTCATTTTGGAATTCTTCACTTGTCACCAGCATGCTCTTGTTGGGTTGATTGTGTTAACTGGTTTTTACAGATCCTTTTGGTTTCTTCCAAAAGAGTAGTTTCCACGGGAAATATCGCTTGCCGCCTTTGACAAGAGAAATAAATGATATCTCTGATTTTGATTTGAAATACGAATTGTTAACTCTATGTGAAGTCACTTATATGGAAAGAGAGAAAGAACACTGCATGCAAGTACTTGTACTTGACTGAATACAAAGTAACTGCCAACAGGAACACATGGAAGACCACTTCCCAAAAAGCACATCTTTTTCAAATCTACGTACAAATCGGAATCGGTTGGTTCCAAACCGTGGCCATATATGAACCGAACCGAAACCGCTACGGGTGGTTCCGATTCGGGCCGGTTTTTGTTCAGTTCAAGCTAGTTCCAGTTCATAATTTAAAATTTTTTAAAAAATTATGAAATAAAAAATAATAAATTATGAAATAATGAATTATTCAATATAAGATGTAATCAAATTTGGGGAAAAAAAGAGAAAGAGAGGACTTGAACTTAATAAATTATCATTAAAAGCGCCTTACAATTCATTACAATGATCTATAAAAAAAAAAAGAGCACAATATATATGCCCTAAAATGACCCCAAAACATAAGCTTATCCGAACTCCGCATTTTTCGTATACAGGGATCACATGTCGTCGGATTATACTTGGTTTCCTAAGCTTACATTGGCGTGCCCGTATGAGAAATAAAGGTCCCGAAATATTTGCCAACTCCAACAGGTCTTTTACCCTCGATCGTCGCTACACGCCCGATACCGGTACCGGTGGTATCTTCATCGTTAAAGAATTCTGATTCATTATTCTGATCTATCTCCTGTTGTTGGTATTGAGCCTTTGTCCAATCATTGACACAAGCTTGAGCCTCCACTGATTCTGAAACTAATCTTGAATGATGTTCGTCCAAAATATTACCTCCGGCACTAAATGCTTGTTCGACCGCAACTGTGGAACAAGGGGCTGCAAAAATTTGTTTTGCAATAAGAGAAAGGATTGGGTATTGGTTTGCGTGCCTCTTTTACCAATCCAAAATTAAAAAATGTGACATTCCGAAATTTCGCCAATTGGAAATTATGAAATAATTGAGTTTTACGAAATGTGCTCATGATAAATTCTTGCCGGAATTGATCATTCCTGGGAATGCTAACCATTTGGGAAAGGCTCATAGGGGAATTAAATTCGCACGACTAAAGAAAATTTCGATCGTGAATGGATTTCGACCATTAAATCGTGTAAGTGATATTTTGAGCCATTTGTTGGTGGATCCAATGATAGTTATGGGTCAGTTCGCCATTGTCCTAGTAGTGGATTGCGGGTGATTCCGTTGGACCACGAAAACGACTTGATTTAATGATTATGAAATTATACCGAACGATCGTTGCCCCTCGAATCAAGTGATTGATCTTTGCGATTTTTATGACAATCGAGATCGCCACGCATCGAACGGACTTGCACGTGACTCGATTCAGTATCAATCATGAGTTGATTCTGTGAATTTCCCCAAAGAAGCCACCCGTTAGCTAGAGAAACGCCGAGTTGCGTTTAATAGAATTTAATTATTGAATTTTTGCCCAAATTGGACACCGGAAAATTAGGAAGTCAAGCCGGAATGTTAGGATTTACATTGCACGTGACACGTGTGAATTTTTGGTGCGCTTAAATCATTCGGAAAAAATTCGATTTGGACAAGAAATGGAGAAAGTGACCAAAATACCCCTAAGAGTTATTAAAGGATTAGTTTTGTTGGACAAGGGCGTTTTGGTCATTTTAGGCCCAAAGTTGGAAAAGACATATTACCCTTGGATATTTTAAAGCAAGATTCGATCTGGACCGTTAATTTTAAGATTAGATCGAATCTCGCCAGCTGGATCAAAAAGATTTGAGAGAGATATTTTGGTAATTGCCATAAAATTGGTCAAAATTTATTTTTAAGCATTTGACCCATTCTCTCCTCTCCCTTCCCCCATTCGGCAGACCCCTCTCCCCGTGAAATTCCCCCCTCTCAACCGTAAGCCTCCCCCTCCTCCGATCACTCTCTCTCCCTCGCGCCCAAGCCGCGCCCGTCGCCGCCAAGCCGATCGCCGCCACCCAAGAGCCGTACACCGCCGCCGCCGTTCCTGATTAAGTGCCGCTTCCCGTTCTAGCTGTTTTAGTCTAGAATTCGGTAAGTCGCGCTCTAAACCCAATTTAGGATTTCGGTATCGACAGGCGATTTTGGGCGAAATCGAGAATAGATTAGGTGCGGAATGGCACGTTTTAGAAGTGGGATTAGGTGGCAGGCCTTAGAATTGAAACCAGAAAATTTTTATTGGAAAATTCTGAATAATAGGGGCTGCGAATTACTGTTCACGAGCTGTGATTTACTGTTTCACAGGGCTGTGATGGTTTGTTTGGGATGCAAGTTAGATTTTTAGAACCGGTATTTTATGGTGAGAAAGTTTCGTGAAGGATCAGAATTAATTCGATGTCGTTTGGTGGGAGAAAAATGAGAATTTACGTGTTGGACGATATTTAAATTATAAATAAATTGTGGTGATTAAATTGAGTATGTTGTTGTGCAATTGGGTGATTGTATATGCTTGTTGGGTGCACATGAGTTAGATTAAATTAATTATTGGTATTGCCATGTCCTATGCTGAATGTGCATGGGCTATGTGTAAAATAATGCGACAAGGCTACGTGTGAAGGGTTAGTTGCGGTGATAAATGCGTGTGGAGCATGGCATGAGAGAGAAGGAAATTGTAGTGTGGCAAGTGATGGTGGGAAAGTGTGTGGGAAAGTGCGAAGTGAAGTTTGAATCGGGCCGGGTATCATAAACTCGGGCCGTGATCACGAGGTCTTTTGCATTTGGCATAGGCCGAGGCTTGAAAAAGCAAGAATGAGAATTAGTTCAGGCACGATCAGCTCGGGGTGAGACCGGGATTGGACCGAGGCATCATAAGCTCGGGTTCCAATCATGTAGGCCTGCCGCGTTGGGCGCGGGCTGAGTTGGGATCGGGCCTAGGGACGGTGATGCTCAGGGTCGCGATTAGGGCCTAGGGCGTGAACGGGTACGCGGGCCGGATGTAGTGAATGATTGCAGCAGTGCCCGAGGTGTGTACTTCAACGCGGGTCACTGGCGAGGAATGAGAAAGAGGAAATGAGAATGGAAGGAATAGTGGGATGAGAATTGGTACATGCGTGTGTTGCATAAGACGTGATTGTGATTGAGTACGGGTGTACGCATGTTTGAGTTTGACTATATTATTTGAGGTGCCCGATGTGAAAACTTGATGTGTACGAATGCACAAGTGTTTGTGTGATTGTCTGGAGGTGCGTGATAACTTAGGTAGGGTTTAGAGGTGAACTTACTGATAAGTGTTCACACGGTTGTTTCAACCAAACATTTCAGAACCCCGATCTAAGCCATGAATCCTCCACCACCGCCACCGTAGCGTTTTTTGGGGTACCCGTGCACACGAATTGGACGTTGCGTAGTTTCCGGCGGGCGATAACTTTATCTGGATTAAGCACACTTCCACAGTGTTGTAGATGTAGTTCGGTGTGTGCCTGTATATTTAGTGACTTGTAGTTTTGGGGCACTTGCATATGTGGTGGCTTTGTAACTGTAAATATCATGGTCTAAGTTCGCAATGGGAAATGAAAATGTACATTCTCCCTATTCTCTCAGTTTTATTTGTTAGGGATTAATTATTAGTATCCGTTGTGGTTGTAAATCTCTGATGGAGATTTGAGGTCGGGCGACATTCTTGGGATGTCGCACTAATCGACTAAGTAAGGGTGTTATGCACTTTCGATGGGGATCGAGGCACGACAAAAAATATGTACTACCTTCGGACTCGAGAAACTCAAAGAAAACGGTTAGATAAATCTCTAATTCAGAAATATTTCCTATTACTCCCTTTTGCTTTTTTTTTGTCTATGCAATAAAAGTTAGTACCCTCTACTAATTTTACCTATACTCTCACTTTGTGTCTCGGTAGATTGAAAAAATCCAATATCACATGAATTATATTTAGTATAAAATTCATTATATAATTCTATTACTACGTTTTTAACATCACTTATTATGGTTGTAACATTTACTGTATCATAATGTAAACATTGATAATACGTATCACGAATAATCACTTAAACCATCTAATTTGCAATGCGGATAAAAACACAAGCAACTAAATAAATAATGGGAATTTCGCTATAATAATATAGCCACTTCATTTTCATTGTTAACATACTATTTTGTAATTCAACATCATTTTCGTATTCCTTAAAAACTCCGACAATATTAATACACTCTACTAAAAATAAATGCGTAGTAGGATAATAAACACTGGATAAAGTATAAGTTGCATCATTAAATGTGACATTCTGAAAATCGACCACTTGGGATTTATGAAATGAACAGTTTGTGGACGTGCTTGTAGTTAGATCTCGCTTGAAATTGATCACTTCGGAAATACTAACCGTTAGGGAAAGGCTAATTAGGGAATTAAATTCTACTGACCAAAGAACTCGATCGTTAACAGACTTTCGACCATGGAAATCGTCGAGGTGATATTTTGAGCCACTTTGTAGGGCCGATCCAAGGATAGCTAGGGATCAGTTCGTCATTGTCACATTAGTGGATAGTGGGTGATTCCGCTTGACCACAAAATGAATTGACGAATGATCTTAAACCTATACCAAACGATTATGACCGTTGGAACTAGTGATCGATCTCCTCGATTTTTGACAACCGAGGTCGTCACTACCCGAGTGAACTTGAATGTGGCTTGATTTAGTATCAACCACGGGTCCAAAAATGCGAATTTCCCCAAAAGCCACCCGTTAGTTTGAGATTTACTTGAGTTGCGTTATTTAGACTAAATTATTAAATTAGAGACTGAGTTGGGCATTGGAATATTGGAAAGTCATGACAGATCGTGAGGACGACGTTGTGGTTGGAACGTCTCAGCTTTGGATTTTTCCCAAATCCTTTAGAAAAACTGAATTTCGTGAGAAATGGAAAAATGGAAAATGACCATTTTACCCCTAAAGGTTTGTTAAGGCTAAGTATAGTTGGGGAAGGGCATTTTGGTTATTGGGCCCTAGCTTTGGAAAATGTCAATTTTACCCTTGGATTTTTGAGAAATTCCCAAATAACCCTTAGATATTTTGAAAAGATTTGATCCGAGCCGTTGATTTCGGGATAAGATTGAATATGGGCCATCGATTGGATTTGTGAGAGAGAAGGGCAAGATCGTTATTTTGGGCATCAATTATTGGACTTGGACTATTTTAGTCTAAATTCCCTCTCTCTCCCCTCACTCTCTCTCTCAACTCTCGGCTCCCTCTCTCTCTCTCCCTCCCCACCCAGACCCGCCCCCCAGGCAGCACGTGCGCCCGCTTTGTCGTCTTTCTTGTCGTCGCCGCACCACCGCCGGCCCCGCCACGGCGCCCATACTCCCACCCCATGCCGTCCCTCTCTTTCTCTCTCTCCCACTCGTGGTTGTGAGCGGCGGCAAGGAAGCCGCGTTTGCCGTCGCCGCACACGCCACGAGCCCACCTAACTGTTTGCCGCCGATCGTCGCCCGTTCCGCTCTAGCCGAGCTAGTCTAGAGTTTGGGTAAATCGCGCCCTAAACTCTAATTAGGACTTCCAGTATTGATGGACGTATTTAGGGTTTGAATCGGGTTTAATTAGGCCAGCAGTTTATGGGCTGTTTTGAAATTAATTTAGTGGATCGGTTTGACGATTGATCTTGGCTGAATCGAGGGTGAAATAATGCTGTTTTGAGGCTGAGATGATGTGGAATAGTGTGCTGGAAATTTAGGGGCGAAATGAAATGATGAGCATACAGTTTGATTTAAGGGCGATTGGTGTCGATTTAGTGCGTGGTGTAGTGGCTGAATTGTGATGCTTGTCATGGCTTGAATTGAGTGAGGAAATGTTAAAATTTTGATCATTATGTGGCTGTGTTTGTGGGCCCGTGAGTGGCCTTGTGTGCTTATGGTACCGTGATTTGATGGATTGAAATATGCTTTGTTATGTGCACGCTCGGGTCGAATTGAATTGGTTGTCGATTGGTCGTGTTAGATGCTCACCGAGCATGAGAAATATGTGTGTGAATTATTACATGCACGGGTCACGTGTGATTGGCCAATTTATTGGCAAGTGGGGTGTTAAGCGTGTGAATGAGCGAAAAATCGTGGTGGTGTGGTATGTGTGATTGTGGAAATTCCTCGAGGCGGTACCATTACACGAGAATATTTATCCGTCCCGAGGTGGTACGACTACGGGGATGATGCCCCTTATTACCGGAGGATGGCCAACTCGAGGCGGTACCATTACGCTGGCTTGTGTCGTGGTGGTGGGTGTTACGCCCGAGGCGGTACGAATACGCAGAGACAAGATATATGACATGAGGTGATACCATTACACGAGCCGAGTAGTATATTGAATATAGCCAACCCGAGGTGATACCATTACGCTGGTTGTGCACTAAGAGAACGAATGTTAAGCCCGGAGGCGGTACCACTATGCTGGCAAGATACATAACCTGAGGCAGTACTGGCCACGCTGGCCCGGAAGTGTTGTTATGAGTTAGTCGCAATGAACCTGAAGTAGTACCATTATCGGGTCACTAGCAAGTTGGGTGGAAAGAGTGTGATGAGGCGGAATAAATGCATGAAATGAAACTAGAATGTGCATATGATGGAATGTGGTGTTGTTATGGCTAAAGTGCAAGTAAGCATAATTGTGTGCCTCTGACGAGATAGTTGAGTGTGATTGTGATTTTGATTATTTGAAGGTATGTGATAGCCTAGGTGGGGTTTAGGGTGTGTGCTTCTTCGAAATGTATTATCATGGTTGTTCAACCAACAATCTCGAACCCCCGGCCGGAGTAATGAACCTCCCACCGCTGCCGCTAAGCATTTTGGAGTATCGATGCACACCGACCATAATATTATAGAATATCCGATAGATGAAAATATAACTTTGGGTTAAGCATATGATAGTAGTGCAGGTAGACATAGGGTTACCTTTGGCGTGCCCACACCTACACCGCTTGGTTCTTCCAGGGTGGGGTAGATAAGTTTGGTCTCGTCCTGTGGATTTGATGTCCCCTTTGATGGAGTTCGGGGACCCGGGACCCGTCGACATACCTCCTCCTAACAAATGAGATTACTAGTTTGGAGACTAGTTTGGCGCACCGGACTGCGCAGAAGCGCCTACAAAGACTGTGCCCTCGGGGTCGAGCATGAGCCGGAGCCCGAAGAATCGCGGGGCAAGGTGCGATCCGATGGATATGGATCTCGAGATGATTCCCCGAGGAAGAACAAGAAGAAAAAGAACTCGAGGCGAACCCAAAGAGGCCCTAGAAAATAAGCCCGAGGATGAGCCTGAAGAAGAACCGGTGCACATACCCCGTCACGAGCAATAGATTGACCCCGAATTTGTGCGGAGGATGAGTATGATGAAAAGCCAATTGAGGGGAGCAAGGCGAGGTTCCAGCAAAATCGGGTGACATCAATAACTCGATTGAGATCAAAGCCGGGCGAAATCTTCAAAGGAACATACCATTCAAGGGGACTCGATTCAAGTGCCGAGGAGTCAAACTCTGAGTGGACACCAAGTAGAGGGAGGGGGGCTAGAGTAGGGGGTTGAAATAGGCTTTTGGTGTGTACCATTTTTGATGATAGAATACCAAGGTTATCGATCGTTTTGGTTATCAATGGTATATAGTTCGGTGTGCATATGTATATAGTGGTTTGTAAACCCTGAATATTATATAAGTTTGGATGAGGAATAAATATGTTCATTCTCCCTTGTTTACCCCGGTTGTTATTGTCCGGGTATTGGTGGCTTTCAATGATTGTTTAAATTTACGACGAGTTGAAATTGGGCGGCGATATCCCGAGATGTTGCATTAATCGACCAAGGAGGTGTGTAGCGTGCTCGATGGGGTTCGGGGCGTGACAACCTAGATGAATTGGTATCAGAGCAAGACCAGCTCGATCTAAACTGGTCGAAGTTTAGAGTGATAAGGAGCAGAGACCCTGGGGTAGTAATTTAGGGAGACCTTAGCAAGTCATAAGGCGGAATAAGCTATCGTGCCTCCATTGTTTATTGTGATTGATTGGGTGAATTGATTGTTATGACGATTGAAATGCAGGTGCATCTGGGCTTGAGGTAAGTGCACAGACCCTATTGATTGTGGCCTTGTGCTTGTTGTGATTAATTGCCTGCTGAGTGAATTATTGTGTTAATTCACTACCTAGGACTAGACTGGGTATAGTTGGCCTAGGTTTCTAATTCTGAGTGGAATTATAGTAGGTAGTTGAGTGGTAGATAATCGTGAGGATGAGTTCACGAGGTAGAGGAACCGCGGGTCCATCCCCGAGAGGTAGAGGAACTAGGGGTTTGTTCAACTCGCAAGCCGAGCCCAACCTCTGAAGATCCTAGAATGGAAGCGGTCATGAGGACCCTAGAATGCATCGATAACTGATAGTACAAAGAACTCAGAATGAGCTGCTTTGATTACCTAAGCCGCCGAGGTCACCGTATTACCTTGCCAATAATAATAATGAGAATCAAAAGGTGGACCAATGAATGTGAATAGGCAAATGCACCAATTAGTTGAACACCTTCTGAAGTTAAAGCCTCCTAAGTTTGACGGTAGAGGCGATATTAAGGGGTGCATCGCTTTGGGTAGAGGAACTAGAAAAGGCTTTTGAAGTGTTGGGTTGCATGGATGAGGAGAAAGTGACACTAGCGGTATATCAATTGTAAGGAATACAAATGATTGGTGGAAAGCCACCGGAGGAATTTATTTCAGCGGTGGTACGACCCTAGACTTAGGCGATGTTCAGTAGAAACCTTTAATGGAAAATATTTTTCCGAGAGTGCCCGGGAACAAAAACTATCTCGACTTTATGAGGTTGCGTTAAGGGGCAGAACGGTGGATCAATACAAGGTCGAATTTGCTCGGGTCGCCTAAGTTTTCCCGAAAATGATTGAGGACTCATTAGATAGGGCTCGAAGGTTTCGAGATGGCTTGAAACCAAACCTTCGAGCCAAATGATCTCATTGAATTTAAAAGGGTATAATGAGATTCATGATAGGGCTTAAGCGATTGAGCGAGATTTGGTGGATAGGGCCGCTTCTTGGTTGAGGTTTGCCCAAGTTAGGAACAACCATTAGTTAGGTAAAAGGCCAATGATAGGTAATAGACGTTTTGTCCCTCCCCCGC
Source organism: Syzygium grande (assembly GCA_024733475.1). Taxonomy (NCBI): domain Eukaryota; kingdom Viridiplantae; phylum Streptophyta; class Magnoliopsida; order Myrtales; family Myrtaceae; genus Syzygium; species Syzygium grande. The sequence continues at coordinate 22,401 of JAMXDD010000087.1, read as the reverse complement.
TAAAAAAGAAATATAGGAAACGGCCCGTTTTCATAGTGGTTCATGTCGAGTGTGTGAAGAAAGACATGAAAATGGACCTTGTCCAACCGGAGGCGGGGCATGTTTCGATGTGGTGGATTTGGTCATCACATAAGGTTTGCCCCAACCTCAAAAGCGAGAATAGGTTGCTGCGTTGCCGCCACCGAACGGGAACCCGGACGGGAGCGGCCTAGACAGCCAATCGACTAGGCCACAGGCGCAAGGATGAGTGTACGCCATAGCCGTAAGAGGAATTGAAAATGTGCCGGGAGTTGTCACAAGTACGATTTCTCCTGTAACCATGCTGTGTATGTTTTATTTGACCTTGGGGCATCTTATTCATTTATATCTGAACAATTTGTTGAGTTGGCTGGTATAGAACCGTAGTCGCTTGATGTTATATTATGTGTGACAACTCCCTTGAATGATAAAATGTTAGTCTCGCTTAGGTGCTCGAATTGTAAGATTGTGATTGGGGATAGGGAGGAAAGGATTGATTTAGCGGTTTTAGCTATGTACGATTTTGATGTGATAGTGGGTATGGATTAGTCACTAAGCAGAGCCGTTATGGATTGTAGTAGCGGGGTGATCCAATTTAATCCCGCTGGACATCCGGAATTCAAATTTGTGAAAATCAAGGGGACCCTCGATCCCATGGATTTCGGCACTAGAAATGACTAAGTTGTTGGACGAGGGGTGTCGAGGATTTCTAGCGGCTGTAGTTGATTCGATGGCTGAAGAGCGGAGGCCAAAGGACATAGCCCCGTGTGCGATTATTCCGATATCTTTCATCGAATTGCCGAGATTGCCACCGTAAAAGAGAAGTGGAGTTTGTAATCGAGTTGGCTCCTCGAACCGAGCCAATCTCAAGGCATCTTATAGAATGTTGTTGTCGAAGTTGAAAGAATTAAAGGTGCAAATGCAAAAGTTATTGGACAAGGAATTTATTTGTCTAAGTGCGTTTACGTGGGGAGCACCAGTTTTATTTGTGAGAAAGAAAGATGGATCGTTGAGATTGTATATTAACTACAAGTAGCTAAATCAGGTGACAATAAAAATAAATATCCCTCGTCGAGGATTGATGATTTATTTAATCAATTATAAGGGCTTCGTGTTTTTTAAATCGATTTGAGGACGGGTATCATCAATTGAGGATTAGGAAGGAGGATATACCAAGACGGCATTTAGGACGAGATACGAACATCATGAATTTATGGTAATGCCGTTCGAATTGACGAACGCCCTTGCTACCTTTTATGAACTTAATGAATAGGGTGTTTGAGGAGTTTTTAGACCAATTCGTGATTGTTTTCATAGATGACATATTGGTGTACTCAAGAGCCTAGAGGAGCACGAGTTCCACTTGAGTAGAGTTTTGCAAACTTTGAGAGAAACGACCGTATGTTAAGTTTAGCAAGTACGAGTTTTAGCTCAATCGAGTAGCATTTCTTAGGCATGTGATCTCTGGAGAAGGAATCTCAAGATATCCAGCCAAGATTGAGGCTGTAATGAAGTGGCCGAGACCAACGAATCGTAACAATGGTTCGGAGTTTTCTGGGTTTGGTCGGATATTATCGCTGTTTAGTGGAAGGGTTTTCGCAATAGCGACGCCGCTGACACATTTGTTGAAAAAGGAAACGAGGTTTGAATGGACCGATAAATGTGAAAGGAGTTTTCAAGAATTGAAACATAGATTGACGACGGCACTTTGGTGTTGACTATTCCATCGGATTCGAGGATACGAGATTTATAGTAATGCGTCGTTGAAAGGATCGGTGTGTACTCATGCAAAATGGACAAGTAGTGGCCCACGTGTCAAGGCAATAAGATCGCATGAGTTGAATTACCCGACACATGACTTGGAGTTAGCCACAATAGTATTTGCCCTGAAGATTTGGCGACATTATCTATGCGGAGAGAAATTTTAGATATATACAGATCATCGAGCCTTAAATATCTGTTTTTCAAAAGGAGTTAAATATAAGACAAAGGTCGGTGAATGGAGTTGTTGAAGGATTATGATTGTGATATATTATATCACCCTGAAATGCTAACCGGGTAGCTTATGCATTGAGTAGGAAGTCAAACAACGCCAAGACTTGATAGTCAAGGAATGGGCTTTGTTTAAAAAAGTGCGAGACTCGGAGTTTAAATTTAAAGTAAGTCAAGTCTCGAGCTTGTTAGTCGAAAGTTAAGGATTGAACCGGAGATTCAAAGTAAAATTAAGGCCTTGCAAATAATCGAATCAAGAAATCCAAAGGATTTTGGAGATGAATGAGACCCACAAAAAACTGGACTTCAAGTATCCGAGGATGGGATCTTAAAGTTCCGAGAACGATTGTGCGTGCGAGCGAACGATGCGAACTAAAGGAAAAGATCTTATCGAGCGTATCGTGGTAGTTATAGTATCCACTCGTGAAGTACGAAAATATATTAGAATTTGAGGCAGTACTATTGGTGGAATGGCATGAAGGTGGATATAGCCAGACATATGGCCAAGTGTCCGACGTACCAGCAAGTGAAGGCACAACATTATAAACCCGGAGGATTATTGCAACGTTGGAAATCCCGAATGGAAATGGGAACATATAACTATAGATTTTGTGATGGAATTGCCAATGAGCCAAAGAGGCCATAATACTATTTGGGTGATTGTCGATAGATTGACAAAGTCGACACACTTTCTGGTCGTGTGAAAAGATTTTGCATTAGATCGATATGCTAAATTGTATGTGCAGTAGATAATTCGATTGCATGGGGTACCAATGACGATTACCTCAGATTGTGATCCTAGGTTTACCGTCAACTTTTGGAAAAGTCTACGGACGGCATTAGGATCAAAGCTGCAGTTAGTACAACTTATCATCCATAAACGAATGATCAGTTTGAAAGGACAATTCAGACTTTAGAGGATATGCTTAGGGCATGTGTATTGAATTTTCAGGGTAAGTGGGAAGAACAAATGCCTTTTAGCTGAATTTGCATATGACAATAGTTTTCAGCAGAGCATCGGAATGGCGCCTTTTGAAGCGCCATATGACAGGGTTTATAGGACGCTTGTGTGTTGGGAAGAAGTGGGAGAAAGGAGTATAACCGAGCCAGAATTAGTTCAATAGTCAGTTGAGGTTGTTAAGGTGATACGAGAAAGGCTAAAAACAGCTTAAAGCCATCAAAAGAGTTATGTAGATAGAAGGAGAAAACCTTTGGAGTTTCAAGTAGGGGATCACGTATTCCTTAAGGTTTCGCCCATGAGAGGATTGTCCAGATTTGGTAAGAAAAGGAAGATGAGTTTGAGGTATGTGGAACCCTTTGAGGTTTTAGAACGGATTGGAGAATTAACGTATCGCCTTGCACTTTCGCCTAATTTGTCACAAGTGTATAATGTGTTCCACGATCGATGTTGAGGAAATACGAACCGAACCCAACTCATGTGTTGAATTATGAGGAGATAGAAGCCAATGACAGGGGTGTCATATGTCGAGAGACCAATAAGGATCAAGATCGAAAAGAACGGGTTTTAAGGAACAAAACGATCCCAATAGTCAGGTTGTTTAGGAACACCATGGGAAAGCGAAAGAGCAAATGCAGCGTCAATACCCCATTTGTTTGAGTAGTTAGTTTGATTTGTAAATTTCAAGGGCGAAAATTTTTATAAGGGGGAAGAGTTGTAACATTCTGAAATCTGACCCACTTGGGATTTATGAAATGAACAATTTATGGACGTACTTATAGCTAGATCTCGCCCGGAATTATTCACTTCGGGAATACTAACCGTTAGGGAAAGGCTAATTAGGGAATTAAATTGCCATGTAACCAAAGAACTCGATCGTTAACAAATTTTCGAACATGAAAATCGTCGAGGTAACATTTTGAGCCAGTGCAGGCCGATTCAAGGATAGCTAAGGATCAGTTCGCCATTGTCACATTAGTGGATCGCGGGTGATTCCGCTTGACCACGAAATGAATTGACGAATGATCTTAAACCTATACCAAACGATCATGCCCGTTGAAACCAAAGTGATCGATTTCCACTATTTTGTGACAACAAAGGTCGTCACGATCCCGAGTGAACTTGAACGTAGCTTGATTTAGTATCGCCACGGGTCCAAAATGCAAATTTACCCAAAAGCCACCTGTTAGTTTGAAATTTGCTCGAGTTATTCGTTATTTAGACTAAATTATTAAATTAGAGACCGAGTTGGGCATTGAAAAATTGGAAAGTCATGACAGATCGTTAGGACGACGTTGTGGTTGGAACATACAGCTTTAGATTTTTCCCAAATCCTTTAGAAAAACTGAATTTAAAGTGAGAAATGAAAGATGACCATTTTACCCCTAAAGGTTTGTTAAGGCTAAGTATAGTTGGGGAAGGGCATTTTGGTTATTGGGCCCTAGCTTTGGAAAATGACAATTTTGTCTTGAACTTTTGAGAAATCCCAAATTGCCCTTGGATATTTTGGAAAAGATTCGATCCGAGCCGTTGATTTTAGGATAAGATCGAATCTAGGCCGTTGATTGGATTTGTGAAAGAAGGGCAAGATCGTCATTTTGGGCATCAATTATTGGACTTGGACTATTTTAGTCCAAATTCCTCTCTCTCTCCTCACACACACACACTCTCTCTCCCTCCTCCACCGAACCGACCGCCCCCTTGGTCGTGCGCCACCATCCGCCGTGCCGCCACCACACGCCCGCGCCACCGCCATCCCGCCACCGTGTTGTACTCCTCCACTCCCACGCTATCCCTCTCTTTCTCTCTCCTCCTCGTGGCTATGAGTTGCGACAAGGAAGCCGCTGCCGCCACGCGCCTCCTCGCCGCCCGAGCCCGTACCCGCCGTCACATCCTCAATTTCAGTCCCCGAATTGGCTATGGCTTAAGTTTGATGGTTTTCCAATCAGAACTAAATTGTTTTCTTGTTTTGGAAAACCCAGCTTTGGATCCTTTGTACTCCTTTTATTTTGTTATTTTTGGGGAGACTTTTGTGATCCGAATTTTCAAACAATTTCTTCTTGAAAGTTGTTCTAAATATCTTGAAGTTTTATATGATTTAATTTCCGAATTTTTGGAGTTGAGATGAGTGGTACGATGACCTGATTTTTGGACCGTGTGAAACTGCCCAGAATGGGTTTTTTGGTGATGTTCAAACCGTCTTTATTTTTCTACAAGCTTTTCTAGGCCGATTTTGGAAAAGTTTCCTTTATAAAAGTTGTTGAGAACTTCCTTTTCTATAACGTGTGTAAATTTGGAAATTTTCTAAGATGATTTGGATTCTAAAAAGAGCTTATTTTGAGAAGTAAATATTCTGTTCCAGCGAACTATTTTTAGTCTGTTTTTGAGTGACTGAAAATGGTGTTTATAGAGAAAATTAGATTTTGTGTTCTTCATGAAAAATATTTATTACGGCCTTGTTTATGACATATCAAATTTGAGAATTTTCGGAGTTCATTTACTATATTTTCAAGTCTGATTTCGTGAACAGTTCAAAAATGTTCGGTTTTGTCAAATTTCAAAGATTTATCAATTATTATATGAAAACGTTGGAATCTCGACTTGTTGTCTTTTGGTGATATTTAAGGACATTCCTGTGCGAATCTCGGATTGAATGAGATTTTTAGACGTATTTTGTTATGGAAAACCCTCGGGAAAATTTTTAGATTTATTATGATGCGGGGTTCGTTTTGAACGTTACGTGTGTATTTTTGCGAGAGACCCATTTGATCCGAGCAAATTGGAATGGAAATCAGCCAAATTGAGAAAATCCTAGAAAGTTTGACTAAGTCAAACCTTATCCATACCATCATTGCATCCATTTATTGCTTGGTCTTTATTTTCAACTTACCATTATGGCCATTTATGAAGCTGATTATGAGCCTTGGTCATCAAGATTGACCAAGGGAGAGGGAGAGGAGACCCACGGCCAAGGTTGAGGAGAGAGAGAGAGAGAGAGAGAGAGAGAGAGAGAGAGAGAGAGAGAGAGAGATTTATGAGCCATTAATGAAGGGATGATGCGACGCTTACCTCGTCGTCTCGATGACACGTATGCATATTTCATACCCCCTATGACATATGCAAGACGATCATCCAAAACCCTAGCTTGCTTCCTCTATAAATAGAACCCTTTAGAGAGTTTTGGCTCACTTTTTTCCACTTACATGTATTGACCAAGAGCGAGAGGGAGAGAGAGAGAGTGCTGAGATTTAGAGAGAGAGAAGAAGCCGAGCCAAGAGAGATAAAGAAAATCCGAGAGAGAGAAAGAAAAGCTATTACCGAGACTTGTTCGAGACCGAGGCCGTTGTCTTTCCCCGCCCATTCTCTCCTCTAGTTCTTGTTTTATTAGAGCAAATGAGATTTTACTACCGGAAATGACGTTGAAATACGTTGTATCACGAGCTTTCTCCGTTCTCGATTTTTGGTGTTTAGATGTTGTGTTCTCTATAACAAGTTTGCCTTGTTTCGTGTTTTTGCATGTGATCTAACACGAATTAGAAACCAAGGCGTGACACATGAGGTAAACCGTGAGTTAGCCATGCCTGAAATCTCTGTTTTATGCTTGTTATGCCCATCATTGTTTGATCGGCCACGGAGGCCGGTACGGTAAGAAATGTTTCGTGTAATGACGATTGATATGTCCTCGCCTGTTAGTAAAATTTCACTTGCTGAGTCTCCTCGACTCATCTCCGTTATTTCCCCTTTTTCAGGTCCGTAGGGGATGGCATCTCCCAGCTCGCGTTGGCAATCCCGTGAAGCCGAGAGCTGAAATGCTCACCGTGATAAATGTCGAAAAGACCACGCCTACCGTCAAATCACTATACTTGTGATGTTCGATGAGGGCCCTAACGGACTTAGTGCATCATTCGAGCGTAGGGCGGTGTGGGCGGGCTCCCGGATAGAGCCACGGGTAGGATGTGAGATAGCCAGGCGGGCGGGACCGGGGTGAAGGTGAAGAAGCGAAGCGAGAAGCCGTGGTGGGTATAGGATAACCCAAGTCAAGATTTGCTATTCATAATCGACTATGAAAATATGTATTGTTTTCCATGGCCCAAAGGGCTTGTTAAAACATGTTTGCATGTTTTGTAAACATAAGGTTTGCTCATGATGCTGCTGGTCTTATTTTCGCTGTGTATTGATTGTAATTGTCCCGAGTTATGCTTTCGCTTGTGTGTAATAAAAGATAATAATGAATGAGACGTCACATGAATAACCCCGAGGTCGGGCGCATATGATCTAATTTGGTATCAAAGCGTGTTCCCCTCCAAAGAAGTGCAAGTTCGATGATGAGCCAAAAAGAGGTCAGGAATCCGGAAAGGACCCAATCTGGATGAGGGCGGGAGTGGTCACGAGGTAGAACTTGATTAAAGAGCGGCTCTTGGCTATGAAGTGGACGCCAGGGGCATGAGGCCCGATCAAGGTGCTGCTTCTAGCAAGAGTGGTTGTCGGGGTTGAAGACTGAACAAAGTGCAGCTCTGGCGCGGCTTCTAGAATGATGGGTAAGAGAGGAAGAAACCAAACTATGCACTGAATGGGGGAGAACGATTCTGAAATCCAAGCGAAAATAAAGATGCGAGGATAAGGTGCGCTGAAGTTGGGGTAGTTAGCTAGGAAACACCCCTGCGCATGTGAATGATTGATTGTGATTGAATAGGTTGTGTATTACTATATGTTTGAGACCACCGACCTATTCTTGTGTTGTAGAAAGACCCCTTAGAACACCAATATGAGTGCTCGAACCCGGCTGTGACCTCGACCTCGACCTCGAAGGGAAGTCAACTCAAGACCCCAAGAGATGGAATTTTGCAGGCTCTAGCGACCGGGGAGAACTGTTGGGACAGCAAGCCCAACAACGAATGCCTAATGCTGAGAATGTGGTAGCAAATGGAAATGGAAATGGTGGCCGTACGATGCACGGATTGGTCAAGCAATTCCTGAAGCTCCAACCGCCAAAGTTTATCGGAACCGGAGATCCCAAGAGGTAGAATCCTGGATCGATGAGTTCTGAAAAAGCGTTTGAACTTCTTAGATGTTCAAGAGGAGAAAGTTACCTTAGCAGCCTATCAACTGCAAGGTAATGCCAGCTATTGGTGGAAAGCAACCAAGGAAATCGTGTTCCCGGAAAAATGCTGCTGTCAATCGAATGCTTTCGTTGAAGCATTCAACGGAAAATTTTTTTTCTGAATGCGCCGTGACCAAAAAGATGAAGGAATTTTTGCAACTTCAGCAGAACAACATGATGGTGGACCAGTACGAAGCAAGGTTCGCTCAACTGTCGAGGTACGCCCTTAAATTTATTGAAGATCCAGTGGAAAGGGCAAAAAGATTCCGAGACGGTTTGAACCCAGACATCCGGAGACAGTTGGTGCCACCAACCTCAAGGATTACAACGAGCTGTATGAAGAGCCCAGCTGGTGGGGAAAGAGTCCTTGAACGAGCTTCCACGGCAACAAACCAAGGAAAGCCCTATCATCCGGCTTCTCAATCCAACCAGCATCATGACAAGAGACCGATGTCGGGAGAAAACCGTTTCTCCACTCCCAACAAGAAGATCAAAAATCAGAAGCCAATTTCCACTGCAGGCGATGCTTGCCATACTTGCGGAAGATTTCATGGAAATGCTCCGTGTCCAAAACAAACGATGTTTACAAATTATTTCATACCTTTTTTTGACCAATATCAAACCTTTCCGTTTTAGTGAAGTGGTCCCAAAAGTCAGATGTAAGTCCTCACTCCGCCTCCTTTGTTATAGATATTTCGCATGAGGATGAAGACTTTCTTGCATCGGGATGTGCTCCACATCGGAAAAAATGTTGATTTCATCATTTTGAAAATCTGCATAATCACGGGATCAAAAGAATGATGGAATTATGTCATGGTATTCTTACTTTTGCCGGTTGGCACTTAACTTCTACTTGCCATTTTTCGAGTAGATTAAGAGAATTGAGCGGATTAACTAGAAGAATTAAGAGAGAATTGCGTGGATTGAGAAAATTAAGAGAATTTAGGGTATTGAGAAGATTTGAGAGAATTTATAAGAAAAAAAATGAGAAGAAAATTTAAGATAAACAAAAAGCTAGATAACTGTTGCAAATTTGCAATGGTTATCATTTTATTTTTTTTTTTTTTAAAATTTTAGTTTTGCCTGTTGCCGGGGCAGCCTACAAAAGGCTGCCTTGGCAACGGGTTGCAGAACTAGGCCTCGCAGACGCAAGCCCCTATTGTAGGTGTTTTTTAAATTTATTTATTTTAAATTTTTATTTCTTTTTTGAATCGGGCCCGGAACATCCAGTTTCGGGCCGTTTCAAAATTGTTGAACCGAAATTGGACCCGTAGGCCACGGGCGGTCCTGGTTCCGAATCATGAGCTCAATTAATAGGCCGACCGGGTTTGACCTGGCGGTTCTTGGCGAAATCGCCCGTGGCTATGACTAGTGCAAATACTCGAGCATAATGATTGTCGCTCAATGAGTTCAAGAGATCACAACCTTCTTTTTTTTTTTTGGGTCAATAGATCAGAACCTTATTATACCAAGAAATTCCGATTCACATACTTAATTAAACAATCAATAGACTAAATTTCCAACCATTGCTTGTCGTCTTCTTAGAACCTCACTCTTTACTCTCGGAGATTTCATTGATCCTAGCTGTTGATCCAATGTGATGAAATATGAAAGATAGGTTGTTTGAGTTAATGCGACCACTAGTTTTACCATTAGCCTGCATGATGCTACATGATTAGTTATTCCATTGTATTCTTTATTGTTCGGTCCATTTCTATATTTACAAGTGACCCCATAATTTATTAGTAAGTTACCAAACGAAATATGATTCTTCCCCTCAAATCTTAGTTAGTAACTTACCAAACGCTTTTAATTTTTACTAGTGGGTCCATTAGTTAGTAACTTACCAACAATGTAAAGATTTTAGGGTTAATACCATGAAAAACCCCAAATCGGTACACCTGTGATGATTTTATCCAAAACTAATTTTTTACTAGGAAAAACCCCAAACCGTATAACTGTGACAAATTTATCCAAAATTAATTTTTGATCACTAAAATCCCAAATTGGTACATTTGTGACAAATTTACCTTCCGTTGGTTTCCATTAAATTGAATTAATACCACAAAAAATCATAAACTGGTATGCATGTAACAAAACAGAGGGTAAAACATAAATTTGGTACATCCGCAATTGATGCGTGTCATTTAACAAAGCAATTTGACGTTAAAATTTAATGGAAATAAATTGAGGGTAAATTTATCACTGGTGTACCAGTTTGAGATTTTTGGTAGTTAAAAATTAGTTTGGGTGCTTTTTACTTACCAAAAAAAAAATTAGTTTGGAATAAAATTATCACAAGCGTATCAGTTTTGGGGTTTTTCGTAGTAGTATCCCAAGATTTAATAAGCATAAGTTCCAATGGTATATTTCCATTGGGCCCATTCCTGATTTAGTATGGTTCCAACAAAATATGATTTTATGGACATTAGATCCAATGATACATTACCAATTTTTGAAAACACTACAAGTGGACCCATTAATCAATTGTTAACTTGCAAACTCGTTGTAAATTTTACGACTGGTGGTTGTAACTTATATAAAAAAAAAAATATACTGTAACACTATAAATTCATAGTAGATTATTAACATTTTTTGAATTCCTGAGTTTGGCCAATAGCAGATTAGGAAATGCTAAGGCACTTACCATTGGTTAATGGTTTTAAATACTTTACCACTACAAATTGATACTTGATTAGTTATAGTTGTTCAAATTTACAAGTCCTTTCGATAATAAACTATGAAGTGATGACATACCTTACTAGTAGTATTAGTTCTCGAGTGTAATTTACGGCAGTAATAGATATTTAACCACTCCAAACACGAGATTATCAATATTTTGTGGAAGCGTGACTGTGATAACACAGTTGGTTTTGAGTACTGATGTGGATGGGACAAGAATATATAGTTTCTTTAGTTTATAAAGATAGGTTTTACAATCCAAGCTCTCCACATAAGAGATTTTTTTTTGTTCTTTTAACCTTGGCCACTACTTTTCCTTCAACTCTATAACTTTGTAGACACCACTAACTTATAGTGCCATCAGTGTGACATTCCGAAATTTTCGCCAATTGAAATTATTAAATAATTGAATTATATGAGGTGTGCTCGTAGTAAATTCTCGCCTCGGAACTGATCATTCCTGGGAATGCTAACCATTAGGGAAATGCTAATAGGGGAATTAAATTCGCATGACTAAAGGAAATTCGATCGTGAATGGATTTCGACCATTAAATCGCGGAAGTGATATTTTGAGCCACTGTTGGCCGATCCAAGGATAGTTAGGGGTCAGTTCGCCATTGTCCTAGTAGTGGATTGCGGGTGATTCCGTTGGACCACGAAACGACTTGACGAATGATTCTAAAATTATACCGAACGATCGTACCCCTCGGATCAAGTGATTGATCTTCGCGATTTTAATGACAACCGAGGTCGTCACGCACCAAACGGACTTGCACGTGACTCGATTTAGTATCAGTCATGAGTCGATTTCGAATTTCCCGGCAAGTCGCCCGTTAGCTCGAGAAATGCTCGAGTTGCGTTTAATAGAATTTAATTATGGAATTTTTGCCCAAATTGGACACCGGAAAATTAGGAAGTCACGCCGGAACATTAGGACGACGTTGCACGTGACACGTGTGAATTTTTGGTGCGCTCAAATCTTTCGAAAAAAATTCGATTTGGGTAAGAAACGGAGAATTGGACCGCTTTTACCCTTGGGGATTAATAAAGGGTTAGCTGTGTGAGAGAAGGGCATTTTGGTAAATTGCCAAAAGTTGGTCAAAATTGATTTTTAAGCCCTTGACCCCTTTCTCTCTCCTCTCCCTTCTTTCTCCTCCTCTCCCCGTGAAATTTCCCTCCTCCGGAGTCCCCTCCCCTCACCGTGGTACTCTCTCTCCCCACCGCCGACACCGCCGCCGCCACCGCACCGACCACCCACAAGCCACCGTCCACGCCGCACGCCACCATCACCCCCTCCCGCCGTCCCTCTCTCGGTTTCCTCCTCTCTCTCTGGCCGTGAGGCCCCTCGTACGCACAAAGCCACGCCCGTCGCCGTCCAAGCCGATCGCCGCCACCCGGAAGTTGTGCGTTGTCGCCGTCGTCCCGATTAAATGCCGCCGCTTTTCGTTCTAGCCGAGAAAGTCTAGAATGCGGGTAAGTCGCTAAAACCTAATTTAGGACTTCGGTATCGGCGGATAATTTTCGGACAAAATCAGTATGGAATTAGGGTGCGGAATTGTATGAATAGGGAGTGGAAATTTTATGGCGGGCCTTAGAAATTAATTTGAGTAATATTTATTAAAAATTCAAAAAATGGGGGCTGCGAATTTACTATTCATATGCTGCGAAACACTGTTCACAAGCTGTGGATTACTGTTCACTGTGCTGTGATGGTCCGATCGAGATGCAAGTTGAATTTTTGGAACCTAGAAAGTAAGGCGAGAAAGTCCTGTGAAGGATCGGAATTAATCTGACACCATTTAGATGGAGAAAAATGGGAATTTATGTGTTGGATGCATATTTATGTATAAATAAATACTAGTGATTGAATTGAGTATGTTGTTGTGCAATTGAGTAATTATATATGCTTGTTGGGTGTTCACGTGAGTTAGATTAAATTAATTATTGATATTGCCATGTCCTATGTTTAGTGAGTATGAATTATGAGTTAAATAATGCGTGTGCGGGCCGCGTGTAATGGGCAAATTGATCGTGGTAAAACTGTGCTGAGTGTGTGCATGAGTAAGAAAGGAATGGTGTGTGGCATGGCATGAAAGATTGTGGAAAGTTGTGTCGTCCTGAGGCATATACGTTTACGCGGGATGATGCCCGGTATTACCGGAAGACTGCCAATTTGAGGCGTGAACTTCTACGTGGATTGCGCAGTAGGTGGCAGATGTTGAGCTTGAGGCGTGTATGTTTACGCGGGCCCAAAAGTGTTGTGGAAAGATGTCGCAGTGTACCTAAGGCGGTACGTACGCTGGGTCACCAAGCGAGGAATGTGGATGGAATAGTGTGAGAATGGAAAGAAGGCATAACATGAAAATTGTGCATGCTTGGATTTGTATTAAATTGCTTGCTATGTGATTATGTGACATATGTGTATATTTGTGTGTTTTGCTGTAAATTTTTGGAGGTACGTGATAGCCTAGGTTGGGTTTAGGAGTGTACTTACCGAGAAGTGTCTCACGGTTGTTTTCAACCAAACAATTTCGTAACCCCCGACAGACCCATGAATCCTCCGCCATCGCCACCAAAGATGTTTTGGGGGTAGCAAAGCAGCACTTCGAATTAGATGTGGCAGAATTTCCTATGCCAGATAATTTTACCTGGATTAGACACTCGACCACAGTGTTCGTAGAAGTAGGCTTACCGCTTTTCGAGGAGCATCGATATACTGCTTGGTTTTTCCGGGATGCTGATGGAGATGAGTTCGGGCCAGTCAGGGGTTTTGACGCTCCCTTTGAGCTAGTAGGGGATTGGGACCCGATGGCCGTACCCCCGATAGACGGAGAGTTGACTAGTGTGGATACTAGTTTAGCTCAGTCGGGTTTGCATTCAGCGGCCGCAGCTCAGGGATCTTCGGAGGCTGAGTATGAGCCCGAGCCCGAAGCATTGCAAGCTGAGGATGATCCGATGGACATAGATTTAGAACCAATACCCGAGGAGGAACCAGAGGAAGAGGAACCGGAGGAAGCAGAGGATGAGGTTAAACCTGAAGCGGAGCCTAAAGCGAAACCCGAGGAGGAACCCGGCGACCCCGAGGAACCCGATGAGGAGGTTGGTTAAGCACAACCATATGCAGAATACATGGATCCTAATTACGTACTGAGTATAATTTCTTCGATTTATTGGCTGAGGAGTATCGTAACGCAGCCCAGAGTCGGGCGACATTAATCACTTGATTGTGATCAAGCAGAGTAAGAGCCCTTAGAGGAGCAATCGCTTTCGAGAGTTCGAATTAGAAGATGAGGAGTCGACTCGAATGGATGCCTAGCAAGGGCGTTAAGGGTTAGTTCAAAGGGTTCTTAATAGGTTTTTGGAAAGTAATATTTTTTGGGATAGAAAGTCAGGTCATCGATCTTTTTGGTATATCGATGTTTTATATCACAGGGTGCAAGTATACGTGATGGTGGTAAAGTCCGGCGGTTGTAAGTTATGAATATTTTATAAGTTGTGAATGAAAGTAGTTGTATATTCTCTTATTGTTCCCCGCTTTTAATTATCCGGGTTTAATTGCTGATATCCGTTGTGGTAGTAAATCGATGGCGTTTTGAGGTCAGCGACATTCTCGGACGCCGCTTGAATCGACCATTGGTGGATGACGCGTGCGTTAGGGTTCGGGACGGACATCCACGCTTGAATTGGTATCGAGCAAAGTCAGCTCGATCTAAGATTAGTCAAATTGGAGTGATAAGGAGGAAATCTTGGGATAGTAATTAGAGAGATCTTAGTGGGGTGTAAAGTAGAGTCACCTACACGTGCCTCCAGATTGTTTGTTGTGATTGATTGAGGTTAAATTGTTATGTGGTAATAGTATTACAGGTGCGGCCCCGACCCGAGGTAAATGTTCAGACCTTTATGATTGTGATTTCGTGATTGGTAATAGGGAATAGTTTATTGAGCGAGCTTTTGTGTTAATTCACCGATTAGAATCGATTGAGTTAGTTGGTTGAGACTAATAATTCCTGAGTGGAATTACAGCAAGAAGAAGAGTGGTAGAATCGAGACGATGAGCAGCTAAGAAAGAGGAATAGGAAGAGTCCTAAGAAGGGGCGCAGTAGAACAGCAAGGGGTAGAGGTCGTGCTCGAGTTAGAGCGGTAGGAGACCTTGGAATGGATGTTGGAGCGATGGAAAATTTAGGAGTTGATGCTAGAGTAGCAGCAAACCCCGAATAGAAGCTAGACCGGTTGAGGACCCTAGAATGGAAGTTGTCATGAGAACGTTGGAGGGGATTGGTGATATATTAGAACAAGAGACTCGTGGAGCGAACTGCCCCTGATTGCTCAAGCGGCCGAGCCCGCCGCTGCTGTTAATGATAATGAGAATCAAGGTCGAGTAATTGGTTGCAAATAGACCTATGTACCAGCTGGTAGAGCAGTTTATTGTCTGAAACCACCCAAGTTTTCTGGGAAAGGTGACCCGAGGCTGCACCTCGCTGGGTAGAGGAACCGGAGAAGGCTTTTTGAGGTACCGGAGTGTAATGATCATGAGAAAGTGATGTTGGCGCCTATCACCGAAGATAATGCGAACGATTGGTGGAAAGCCACTACGGATAGGATTTTTTCCCAAGGTACAGCCAAGACTTGGGCTATTTTTACTGTGCATTTCTATGAGAAATACTTTTGGCCAGCTGCTAGAGAGAAAAAATCGCGAATTTATGAGACTCATGCCAAGGTCGATGACGATAGATCAATATGAGGCGGAATTCGCGAGATTGTCGGGTTCGTGCCAAGAATGGTGGAACACCACGAGGATAAAAGCGCCAAGGTTTTTGGATGGATTGAGAGTTGATATCCACAACCAATTGTTTTTGGTAAATTTGGGGACATACGAATGTATCTTTGATAGAGCTCAAGTCCTAGAATCGATCGGATGGATAAAGCCGCCACAACTAGATCGAGGTTTGTCCAGGGATGGAGTAATCGTAATCCCGGAAAGAGGCCGATGATGGATAATAGGCGTTCACCCCACCAAAGAAAAAAGGAATATTAGGAAGTCGGTTCGATTGGTAATGGTCTGTGTAGGATCTCATGGAGGTAGGTATGGAAATGGCCATGTCCAAACAGAGGTGGAGCATGTTTTGGATACGGAGGATTTGGGCATCACGTCGAATTGCCCAAGTCCTGGCAAGTGTAGACCGCCCGCATTGCCGCCACCTCGAAATGGGAATCGATCGAATGAATCGACGGCCGAACCCGAATAGGCCTCAAGCGCAAGGACGTGTTTATGTGATGGCCGACGAGAGGCCGAGAACACACCAGGGTTATCACAGTACGATTTCTCTGTGCAACCATGTCAGATGCTTTATTTGATCCTAGAGCATCGCATTCTTTTATATTGAAACAGTTTGTTGAGTTGGTTGGGATAGAACCGCAATTGCTTGATGTTATGCTATGTGTGACGACCCCTTTGAATGATAAGATGTTGATTTCACCGGGTTGTCTCGAATCAGAAGATCGTAATTGGAGATAGGGAGGAACCGATTAATCTAGTGGTCTTAGACATGTACGACTTTGATGTGATAGTAGGAATGGACCGGCTGTCTAAGCAGAGGGTGTTATGGATTGCAATAGCGGGGTGATCCAATTTAATCCAGCTTGGACATCCGAAATTAAATTTGTGGGAAGTCGAGGAGGATCCTCGATTCCATGGGTTTTCAAGAAATGACGTTGTTGAATGAGGGGTGTCAAGGATTTTTAGCTACGATGGGGATTCAACGGGTGAAGAGCCGAGACTTGAAGATATAGCGGTAGTATGTGAATATCCCGATGTGTTTTCTCAAGAATTACCGAGATTACCGCCAAAAAGAGAGGTAGAATTTGTGATCGAGTTGGCACTGAACCGAGCCAATTTCGAAAGTATCCTATAGGATGTCGTTGTCGGAATTGAAGGAGTTAAAGGTGTAGATGCAAGAGTTGTTAGATAAGGGGTTTATTCGTCCCAAAGGTGTCTCCATGGGGAGCACCAAAGGTTATTTGTTAGAAAGAAAGATGGATCATTGAGGTTGTGCATTGATTATAGGCAGCTGAATCAAGTGACGATTAAAAACAAATATCCCTTACCGAGGATTAACGATTTGTTTGATCAATTACAAGGGGCTTTGTGTTCTCTAAAATTGATTTGAGAATGGGATATCACCAGTTGAGGATTAGAAATGAGGATATACCGAAAACGGCGTTCGTAATCGAGATACGGACATTATGAATTTACGGTAATGCCGCTCGATTAACGAACGCCCCCGCTGCCTTTTATGGATTTGATGAACCGGGTATTTAAGGAATTCTTAGATCAATTTGTGATTGTTTTTATTGATGATATATTAGTGTATTCAAAAAGTTCTGAGGAACATGAATTCCATTTGAGAAAGGTTTGGCATACTTTAAGGGAGAACGCGCCAGTGTATGCTAAGTTTAGCAAATGTGAATTCGACTCAATGAGTAGCGTTTCGGGGCATGTGATTTCTAGAGAAGGGATTTCTGTGGATCCATTGAAAGTTGAAGCTGTGATGAAGTGGCCTAGACCAACGACGGTAACGGAAGTCCGGAGTTTTATGGGTTTAGCGGGTATTATCGCAAGCTTTAGAAGGATTTTTATCAATAGCGATGCCGCTGACACAATTGTTGAAAAGGAAATGAAGTTTGAGGGACCGACAAGTGTGAAAGAAGTTTTTAGGAGTTGAAGCAGAGATTGACGACGGCACCAAAGGTTGACGATTCCATCAGACCGGAGGGTATGAAATATATAGTGACGCCGTCGCTGAAGGGATTAGGGTGTGTGCTGATGCAACATGGGCGAGTGGTAGCCTATGCATCCAGGCAATTAAGGCCACATGAATTGAATTATCCGACGATGACTTGAATTAGTCATAATAGTGTTCGCCCTGAAAATTTGGCGACATTATTTATGTGGAGAGATTCCAAATATATAGTGACCATCGAGTCTCAAGTATTTATTTTTACAAAAGAGTTGAATATGAGGCAACGACGCTGATGAAATTATTGAAAGATTATGATTGTGATATTTTATATCACCCTGGTAAGGCGAACCGAGTAGCGGACGTATTGAGCCGAAGTCAAGTATCGCGGCATTTAATGGTCAAGGAGTGGATCCTATTGAGAATGTGCGAGATTCGAAATTCAAATTTGAAGTAAGTCAAGTCTCGAGTCTGTTAGCTACATTAAGGATTGAGCCGAGATCCATGTTAAAGTTAAAACCTTTGCGTACACGGACCCAAAGATACAGAAAATCATTGGGATGGACGTTGCTAGGAGGAAGTAGGATTTTCGGTATCCGAGGACGATGTATTGAAATTTCGTGGAAGGTTATGTGTATGCGACGATGCTAAAGTTAAGGAAGAAATTTTATCCAAGCGCATTGTAGTCAAGACAAAGATACACCCAGGCAAGACCAAATGTACAGGAATTTGAGACAATTTTATTGGTGGAATGGTATGAAGTCGGATATAGCTAAACACGAAGCTAAATGTCCGACGTGTCAACAGTGAAAGTGCAACATTGCAAGCCTAGAGGATTGTTACACTGCTGGAAATCCCAGAGTGGAAATGGGAGCATATAACCATGGATTTTGTATCGGATTGCCGAGAAGTCAAAGAGGTCATGACACCATTTGGGTGATTGTCAACAGATTAACTAAGTTGGCACACTTTCTGGCAAAGGAGAAAGGATTTCGCGTTGAAACGGTATGCAGAATTGTACGCATAAATGTATAGTTCATTTGCATGGGGTACCAAGAAGTTCATAACATCGGATCGTGATCCTAGGTTTACCGCCAATTTTTGAAAAAGTCTGCAGACGGGCGTTAGGATCTAAATTGCAGTTTAATACAGCTTATCATCCTCGCATGATGGCCAATCTGAAGGACAATTCAGACACTAGAGGATATGCTCGTGGCATGTGTCTTTGGATTTCTAGGGTAAATGGGAAGAGCAATTGCCCTTTAGTGGAGTTTGCTTACAATAATAATTTCCAGCAGAGCATTGGAATGGCGCCTTTGAAGCGCTATATAGTAGGGCTTGTAGAACGTCCGTGGTGTTGGGATGAAGTGGGAGAACGAGCTATAACGGGCCAGAACTAGTGATGGAAAGTCAATTGAGGCAATTAAGATCATTCGTGAAAGGTCGAGGACAGCAAAGCCGGCAAAAGAGTTATGCAGATAGAAGGCGAAGACTTCGGAATTCCAGGTAGGGGATCATGTATTTCTAAAGGTATTACCCATGCGAGGATTATCCCGGTTTGGTAAGAAGGGCAAATTGAGTCCGAGGTTCGTGGGACCCTTCAAGTGTTAGAAAGGATTGGAGATTTGGCGATCGCCTCGCCGCTGTCGCCAAATATGTCGCAGGTACATAACGTGTTTCATGTATCGATGTTGAGGAAATACGAAACCAGACCCTACACACGTATTGAATTTTGAAGAAATTGAAATAGATGACAAAGTGTCATATGTTGAAAAGACCGCCAGAATTGAAGACCGAAAAGGAGCAGGTTTTGAGGAACAAGACAATCCCGATGATCAAGGTTATATCTTAGCACCACGGGACTGAGGGCAACTTGGGGAAAGCGAAGAAATGATGCAACGCCAGTACCCCAGTTTGAGTAGCGGTAATGGTTGTAAATCTTAAGTAGTAGTGAGACTGTAAATTTCGAGGACGGAAATTTCATAAGGGGGAAGATTGTGACATTCCGAAATTTTCGCCAATTGAATTATTAAATAATTGAATTATATGAGGTGTGCTCATAGTAAATTTCGCCCCGAATCGGATCATTCCCTGGGAATGCTAACCATTAGGGAAAGGCTAATATGGGAATTAAATTCAAGCGACTAAAGGAAATTCGATCGTGAATGGATTTCACCATTAAATTGCGTGAAGTGATATTTTGAGCCACTGTTGGCGATCTAAGGATAGTTAGGGGTCAGTTTGCCATTGTCCTAATAGTGGATCGCGGGTGATTCCATTGGACCACGAAACGACTTGACGAATGATTCCAAAATTATATCGAATCCATCGCATTTCCCTCGGATCAAGTGATTGATCTTCGCGATTTTAATGACAACCGAGATTGTCACGCATCAAACGGACTTGCACGTGACTCGATTTAGTATCGATCATGAGTCGATTTCACAATTTCCCCAAGAAGCCGCCTCCGTTAGCTCGAAGTACGCCGAGTTGCGTTTAATAAATTTAATTATGGAATTTTTTGCCCAAATTGGACACGGGAAAATTAGGAAGTCACGTCGGAACATTAGGACGACGTTGCACGTGACACGTGTGAATTTTTAGTGCGCTCAAATCCTTCGAAAAAATTCGATTTGGGCAAGAAACGGAGAAATTGGACTATTTTACCCTTGGGGATTAATAAAGGGTTAGTTGTGTGAGAAGGGCATTTTGGTAAATTGCCAAAAGTTGGTCAAAATTGATTTTTAAGCCCTTGACCCCCTTTCTCTCTCTCTCATCTCCCTTTCTTCCCTCTCCCCGTGAAATTTCCCTCCTCCGTGAGTCCCCTCCCCTCCATCGTGGTACTCTCTCCCCCCCACCTTGGCACCGCCGCCACCACCGCGACGACCACCCACAAGCCACCGTCCACGCCGCCATACGCCACCATCACCCCTCCCGGCCGTCCCTCTCTCTCTCGGTTTTCCTCCCTCTCTCTCTGGCCATGAGGCCCCTCGCCACGCACAAGCCACACCGCCGCCGCCCAAGCCAATCGCCGCCACCCGAAGTTGTGCGTTGTCACCGCTGCCCCCGGTTAAGTGCCGCTGTTTTCTAGCCGAGAAAGTCTAGAACGCTGGTAAGTCGCGCCTAAACCTAATTTAGGACTTCGGTATCGACGGGTAATTTTCGACAAAATCAATATGGAATTAGGTGCGAATTGTGTGAATAGGGTGGAAATTTTATGGCGGGCCTTAGAAATTAATTCGAGTAATATTTATTGGAAATTCAGAAAATGGGGGCTGCGAATTACTATTCATATGCTGCAAAACACTGTTCACAAGCTATGGATTACTGTTCACTGTGATGTGATGGTCCGATCAAGACGCAAGTTAAATTTTCAGAACCTAGAAAGTAAGGCGAGAAAGTCCCGTGAAGGATCGAATTAATCCGACACCAATTAGTTGGAGAAAATAGAATTTACGTGTTGGATGAATATTTATGTATAAATAAATACTAGTGATTGAATTGAGTATATTGTTGTGCAATTGAGTAATTATATATGCTTGTTGGGTGTTCACGTGAGTTAGATTAAATTAATTATTGATATTGCCATGTCCTATGTTTAGTGAGTATGAATTATGAGTTAAATAATGCGCCGGGCGGCCGCGTGTAATGGGCAAATTGATCGTGGTAAAAAAGCGTGCTGAGTGTGTGCATGAGTAAGAAAGGAATGATGTGTGGCATGGCATGAAAGATTGTGGAAAGTTGTGCCGCCCCGAGGCGCGGTACGCTTCACGGGACAATGCCCGGATTACCGGAAGACTGCCAGTATGAGGCTACGTGAACTTCTACGCAGATTGCGCAGTAGGTGGTAGATGTTGAGCCCGAGGCATGAGCCTTACGGGCAAGAAACATGGCCTGAGGCGCATGTTTACGCTGGCCCGAAGTGTTGTGGAAAGAGGTCGCGGTGTACTTGAGGCGGTACATGATACGCTGGTCACCGCAAGGAATGTGGAGGAATAGTGTGAGAATGGAAAGAAGGCATGACATGAAAATTGTGCATGCTTGAATTTGTATTAAATTGCTTGCTATGTGATTATGTGGCATGTGTGTATGTTTGTGTGTTTTGCGAAATTTTCTGGAGATACATGATAGTCTAGGTTGGGTTTAAGAGTGTACTTTTAATCGAGAAGTGTCTCACGGTTATTTTCAACCAAACAATTTCAGAACCCCGACAGACCCATGAATCCTCCGCCACCGCCACTAGTACGCTTTTGGGGTACCAAAGGCATCAATTAGATGTGGTAGAATTTCCCATGCCGTATAATTTTACCCGATTAGACACTTTCACCACCAGAAAAGTTCGAGAAGTAGGCTTACCGCTTTTTGAGGAGCATCGATATAACGCTTGGTTTTTCCGGATGCTAATGAGATGAGTTCGCCACCGTGGGTTTTGACGCCCCTTTGAGCTAGTAGGGATTAAGACCCGATGGTCAGACTTTATAGACGAGAGTTGACTAGTGGGATACTAGTTTAGCTCAATGGATTTGCATTCAAATGTCCGCAGCTCGTGGATCTTCTGAGGGTGAGTATGAGCCCGAGCCCAAGCATTGCAAGCTAAGGATGATTCTACGGACATAGATTTAGAAACCAATACCCGAGGGGAGGAACCAGAGGAAGAGGAATCGGAGGAAGCAAAGGACGAGCTAACCTCAAGCGGAGCCCCAAGCGGAACTCCCGAGGAGGAACCGATGACCCCGAGGAACCCGATGAGGAGGTTGGTTATGCACAACCATATGGAATACATGGATCCTAATTACGCACCGAGTATAATTTCTTCGATTTATTGGCTGAGGAGTACCGTAATCCAGCCCGTACCAGTCGGGCGGCTACTAATCATCATTGTGATCAAAGGTAGTAAGAGCCCTTAGAGGAGC